>JAOTQJ010153589.1:0-30687 GCA_025642045.1 Solanum sejunctum
TACGCATTTTTACTATGATGCCTAATTCTTATTGCATTGCGTCCTATATACTTAGTATATTCAAACATACTAACACATACTCTTGGCTACATGATATCACCATGTTGGAACCGGTGCTCAAGTTGATTATCCTCCTCATCCACGTGGTTAGTCGATGCTATTCCAAGCTTTTTGGTAAGTCCTCCAGTTCAGAGACCTTAGTCTATATTGCTATTATCTATGTATTGAGACACTATTTTATATTTTATGGACTATGAGGGTGAGACCGGTAGCTTTGTCTTGGCCCCTGCTCTATCTATGTATTTAGAGGTACTTGTTGGATGAGTTATGTATTTAGGATATGAGACTCCTTGTCTTTGATGTTGATCTTTTAACAAGCTATCCTTTAGCCCCTTGTTCCTTTTGCTTAATTTATTCCTCTATATGCTTCTACGACCAAGGATATATAATGACAACTTAAAAGGCTTGATTAGGGCTCCTTCAGATTCCCCATTCGACATCTCACATGTAGGCCCTATGCTTGGGTTGTGAAGAATATTGTATCAGAACACTAGGTTGATAGATCCATAGAGTCTAATAAACTGTATCAATTAGAGTCCTATTTATAGTTGTGAAGCGTGCCATGACTATGAATAGGATGAGGCTATGAGACGTTTTAGGAAATATTTCCTTTCTTCATGTTCTAAGTCATGCTATAGAGGTAAGTTTTTCCCCCACCCTAATGATTGTTCTTTTCTATGCTAGATCATGCTTAATACTCAAGGAAGAAGGGCCCAAACTCTCAAGGAGCAACCTACCAATGGTGAGCTCCAGGATGCTCTCACCATGCTTGCCCAAGTTATGGCGAATCAAGCCAACGAAGTGGCCCAAGCCCCCTTATGGTACTATCCCAAGAGCTAAGGTAAGAGACTTCATGAGTATGAATCCTCTGATTTTCTATGGGTCAAAGGTGGAGGAACACCCACAAGAGTTCAATGATGAGGTCTACAAAATCTTGAATATCATGGCAAAGTTGGCAGCATACCAAGTTAAGGTGGTAGCCCAAATTTTTTATTGTAAATGGAAGGGGGAAAAGGGAAATGGTTATGTGATACTTTGGGAAAAGTTCAAATTGGCTTTCCTCAATTGGTTTTTCTTTCTTGAATTTATGGAAGCAAAGTTGGTGGAGTTTTGAACTTAAAATAAGGTGCTATGAGTGTGAAGGACTATACTTTCAAGTTTAATCAAATTTCAAAGTCTGCTCCTCATTTAGTGGTCGATCCTAGATCTAGGATGAATAAGTTTATGGTGGGTTATCCAATTTTGTTAGTGAAGAATGTTGGTCTAATTTGCTAATTGGTGACATGGACTTGTTTCGATTGATGACATATGCCAAACAAATGGAGGAGGAGAAATTAAGGAAGAGAAGAGATCATGAGGCCAAGAGGGCCCGTTTTGAGCGTAAGTTCAAAAAGGGTGGCTGGTTATATTATAGCAAAGGGTCTTCTCAAGAGGCTAAGGTGGGCTTTACTAATGATTTCCCAAGGGCCCGAGGTGTTGAAGGTGTGGTTATGAATTAAGTTTTGCATCATAGCAAAGGGTCTTCTATGTTCATTTTGCATTAAGTTTTGCCTTGTCACTAGTTAGATTTGGTGTGGTGGTTTGTGGTGTTATACTTGCGATGGAATAGTTGCATTCACGTTGTGTCTTCATGGAGATTGATTGATGTATACAGTAGCTATGTTTGTTGATCTCTAGAATAGGGTCTTAAAGCCCTACCTTTATATGTTTGCGCTAGTCTCTAGTGATAAGGTATTGAATTGTGTAGAACTTGTTAATTGTTTGGGGATAGTGTTGCAAGTCTTGGAGGATGAGAGGTTGTTTACTTAAAGATGATAAGTGTGCTTTGTGGATAACAAGAAATTGGCTAGAACTCTTCAAGGATTATGATATGAGTGTGATTTACTTCTTCTTTTGGTAAGGCTAGCATTGTGGTTATTGCTTAAGTATATCGGTAGTTTAACATATGTGTATATTGGTGGCAAAGAGTATGGGATCCATTGGTTGGATAGGTTAGAAGTAGGTGAGGGAAGATTGGAATGGTAGTATAGTGTCCTTGGTGGTTCCAAATCTTATTGGGTTAAGAGGTCTAGATTAGGCAAGGTCGTGATTCCGCCTTGTTAGAGGTGGAAGTTTTGGGTGAGAAAATGATAGAGTGGAGGTTGTCTCCCAAGGGGGAGATGGTGGTTGTGGTACCAAGTGGACTAAGTGTGTTTAATTTTGGCAATTGAGTTAAGGATTATGAGTCCTTATGGAGTGTAGAGGGAGGTTTGTAAGGTTGCATAAGTTTGTGGATTGCCTATGGATATAGATATGATTCGTCCGGTTCTTTCATGCTTCTAGGTGTATGGGATGTGTTTGTGACTCTAGTGCAATAGAAGTCCTTGAAATTATGGGTGATGTGAAGGACAAGTTGGCTTAAAGGAGAATTCCAATGGAGGTATTGGATGGATGAGTGGAAAAGTTGGTTAATGAGGATATAGTGTTCGTCAACGCCCCTTTGGAAGATTCATCTATTCATACGTGTTTCTCAGGGAGCTGGTGTGGGCATGGAGAAGCAATATCCATATCTCTTTCATTCTATTCAAGCTTATGATGACATGTCAAGTCCTTTTTTTATAATTTCGAGTCACAAGTTTCGGCCCTTATGTTATTCCATGTATTCATGTTCATGTTAATAAGATTATGAGAATTTTCATGTACATATTGAAATTTCCTTGGAAATCATGTTTATGTGGAGTGTTGTATTCATGTTTGGGCTAAAGTCTTCATGACTACTTTTCTTGTGTATGTTTCTTTTACATTTGGGCACGAATGTTTCCAAGGGCAAGATACTGTGATACCTCGTAACTTTATGCTCTTGTATATCCAAGTTTCAAGCATCATTTGGTTAGGTTGGGTGTGTACTATATTCATGGGAGACTCCTAATACCTAAACAAGTTCAAGACTTACCTCCAAGTGGAGTTTTGGGTGTTGTTTCATACAAGGGTAAACTTTAAACTTGCATAACTCTTAGAACATCTTGAACTAGGTATCCCACAATATGACGAATGAAAACCCTTTGTATTAGCTTCACAGGGCACTTGATTTCACCTAATTTCGTGGTCGGATAAAGGATTTATGATTATTTTCGTAAGGCCCTCCCGTGCAGTTTTATCACATGGAATTTTTGACGGCCAGTGTGGCCTTTGACGTTCTGTTTGCGGTAGTTGGGGCTGGAAAAGGACAATTTTGGCACTAAGGAAGGTGGCACAGCCAGTGGTACAGGACTTATGGCTTACCACTGACCGTGGGGATGACCACAAGGTGTGCTAAATGGAGCTTATTGAAAATTGGGGAAAATATAGCTAACGGTGGTGCCATGGGCACTGTTGACGAGCCATGTGGAGTGGGATGGGCTGTGGAATTTGGATATGTAGTGGATTGCAAAAATAGTTTTGTCTAGGTGAGGTGGGATGGACCAGTACACAATTCGTGTAACACCATACAGTCCGTGAAGCGGTCCGTCAAAGTGATGAGACGTCAATTTTTCCAAGTTTCGCAACTTCCATTTTTTTCACTAAGGCACTTCAGATGGGCACTACACATGACCGATGGAGTGCCACAAGGCTACTGAAGTCTCCAGTGAGACGACACTTTGCCAGTATTTCCTTTCGTTCACTTGACGCATCTCCGTAAATTTTAATTACTCTAATGCCCTTTTTAGACTTCCAATGCTATCTTAACCTTCCTAGAAGACCTAAAAAATATTTCAAAAGGATCAAACTCATTACTCTCATCTAATATACATTCTTAATTCTCTCTAAAGACTCCATCAAGCCCCAATTCAATTACATGGAAACCCAAGAACAAGATTGGATTCAAAGATCTTTTCCAAGCCTCCATTCTTCCCAATCTCAATTCCAAGAAACTCTAGACCTATCGTATGCGGTATTGAACCATTGAGTCCTTCCACAAATGGTGCCTAAATCCTATTTTACTTAATAATGCATGATTTAAAGATGATTTTACATATGGATCTTATATCTTGAGAAATTTGCTGCACAGTGATTTTAGTTCATGAAAGTATGGTTGTTTTAACATGTTTTGATCTCAAAATCTTGGATCTAATGTTGGTCTAGATGAGGAGTTTTTATGCGAATGACTTCGGGGTGTTGCAAGGTGTTGATTGATTATTTTACAATAGATTTTCTTGCATGATTTCTTCTCTAAATCGCATGGTCTTTTACACCTATTATACACCCCCAAAGTGTTTGATAAAACGTCTAGTTATGATTTCTTGGGGAATTGAATTTCCTAAGGATAAGATATGATATGAATGATGTTATGATGATAAAATGAGATTATGTATATGATTATTCCTATATGAGTATTATAATAGAGCCTATGATGAATCCTATGTACAAGTGTTGCACTAGACCATATGATGAATTCTATATAAAGTTTAGAACTCGACAGTGCCCAATCCGGGATCCAAGCTCCCAGATAACCTAGTGAAGTGTTTTTACTTCTACACCTAGTGATATAGTGGCATCATCACTAACCTAGATGGGGGTTAGTACTCATAAACCTAGATGAGGGTTCGTACTCATCCACGTAGGTGATTGAGTGGCATTATCACCAACCTAGATGAGGGTTAGTACTCGTCCACCTAATTGATGGGGCAGTATCATCACTAACCTACCAAAGGGTTGTACATTTGGAAATCTAGCTTGGTCTCTTCTTCATATATGATATCCTATGTATGCATGAGTTACTTAAGCATATTTTACTTATGCATTCATCATACATGCGATATTGTTATACCGTGTTCATTGCTTATTATTATGCATTTTTTCTATGATGCCTAATTCTTGTTATATTGCATCCTACATACTTAGTGCATTCAAATGTACTAACACATACTCTTGCCTACATGATATCACCATGTAGGAACCAATGCTCAAGTTGATCATCATCATCCTCGATATGGCTAGCCAGTGCTTTTCCAAGCCTGTTGGTGAGTTCTCTATTTCGAGGACCTTAGTGTATGTTTCTATTATCTATGTATTGAGACACTATCTTATGTTCTATTAACTATGAGGCTCATCCCGGTAGCTTGGTCTTGGTCCTCGCTTTATCTATGTACTTAGAGGTGCTTGTTAGATGATTGTGTATTTATAATGTGAGATATGAATCCTTATCTTCGATGTTGATGTTTTGACAAGATATCCTTTAGCCCCTTGTTCCTTTGGGTTACACTATGCTTTTTATATGCTTCCGCGACTAAGGATGTGTAATGACAAGTTAAGTAGCTTAATTGGGGTTCCTTCATTTGTCGTATCACATTTAGGCCCTAGGGTTGGGTCATGACAAACTTGGTATCGCAGCACTAGGTTGATAGATCCTCAAAGTTTAACATATCGCATCGATTACAATCCTATTCATAGTTATGAAGTGCGCCATGACTATGAATAGGAGACTATGAGACATTTTAGGAAATATTTCCCTTCTTCATGTTCTAAGTTATACTATAGAATTGTGTTAAGTTTCCCCCCTCTCTAACAATTGTTCATTGCTATGCTAGATCATGCCAAAAACTCGAGGAAAAATAGCCCAAACTCCCGAGGAGCAACCTACCGATAGTGAGCTTCTGGATGCTCTCACTATGTTTGCCCAAGTTGTGGCCAATCAAGTCAAACAAGGGCCCAAGCCCCTCATGCTCCTACTCCGATAGCTAGGGTAAGAGACTTCATGAGGACGAATCCTCTGGAATTCTATGGGTCAAAGATAGAGGAAGACCTACAAGAGTTCATTGATAAGGTCTACAAAATCTTGAATATCATGGGTGTTGGGCCGAATAAAAAGGAGGAGTTGATGGTGTGAGGGAGTATGCCCACAAGTTTAATCAACTCTTAAAGTATGCTCCTCATTTGATGGATGATCCTAGATCTAGGATGAGTAAGTTTGTGATGGGGTCCCTGATTAGGTAAGTGAAGAATGCCGGTCTTGTTTGCTAATTAGTGACATGGACTTGTCTGAGTTGCTGACATATGTTGAACAAATGGAGGAGGAGAAATTGAGGAAGAGTAGAGATCATCAGGCCAAGAGGGCCCATTTTAGGGGTAAGTTCCAAAAGGGTGGATGGTCTCATCATGGCCAAGGGTCTTCTCATGATTCTAAGGTGGGCTTTGCTAATGATTTCCCAAGGGCCCAAGGAATGTTGAAGGTGTGGCTCCAAAACGTTCGGTGTCCAAAGTGTGGTAAGGGTCATAGTTGTCGATGCTTGAGGGGTACTAACACTTGTTTTAGTTGTGGGGAGATGGGTCACAAAAAGTTTGAATGGCCTCGGTATCACAAAAAGGGTAAAGCTGGTAAAATTGATAGAGGGGGTTCTCAAAAGCGTAATTGTTTCTATGCTCTTCAAGGGAGGGAAGAAGTCCCCGATGTTATTACTCGTAAGTTGAAGTTTCCTTGGCTTTGATGTATGTGCATTGTTGCGGCTGGTGTGCCATTGTTTCTCTCTTTATTCTTTTTGGTTGCTAGAAAGTCCATAAGTGATGATCCATGTTCATCTTCCATTAGGTTTTGCCTTGTCACTTGTTAGAATTGGTGTGGTGGTTTGAGGTATTATACTTGCGATGGAATAGTTGCATGCATGTTGTGTCTTCATGGAGATTGGTTGATGTATGCATTTGCTATGTTTATGGGTCTTTAGAATAGAGTCTTAAACCCTACCTTTATATGTTTGTGCTGGTCTCTAGTGATGAGGTATTGATTTATGTAGAACTTGTTAATTATTTGGGGGTAGTGTTGTGAGTCTTGGAGGATGAGAGGTTGTTTACTAAAATATAATAAGTGTGCTTTGTGGATAAGAATAAGGTGCTTAGAATTGTTTAAGGATTATGATGTAAGTGTGCTTTAGTTCTTTTTTTGGTAAGGCTAGCATTGTGGTTGGTGCTCTAAGTAGGGTGACTATAGGTAGCATAGGATATGTGGATAATGGTGGAAAAGAGGAGACTGGTAGGATCCATTGGTTAGCTAGGTTGGAAGTAGGTTGAGGGTAGTTGGGAATGGTAGTATAGTGTCCTTGGTGGTTTCGAATCTTCTTGGGTTAAGAGGTCTAGATTAGGCAAGGCCTTAATTCTGCCTTATTTGAGTTAGAAGTTTTGGGTGAGAAAATGATAGAGTGGAGGTTGTCTCCCAAGGGGGAGATGGTGGTTGTGGTACCAAGTGGAATAGGTGTGTTTAAGGTTGGCAATTGAGTTGAGGATTGTGATTCCTTATATAGTGTAGAGGGAGGTTGGTAAGGTTGCATAAGTTTGTGGATTACCTATGGATGTAGATATGGTTTTTCCAGTTCTTCATGCTTCTAGGTGGATGGGATGTGTTGGTGACTCTAGTTCCATAGCACTCCTTGAAATTGTCGGTGATGTGGAGGACAAGATGGCTTAAAGGAAAGGTCCGGTGGAGCTATTGGATGGATGAGTGGAAAAGTTGGTTTATTAATATATCGTGTTCGTCAAGGCACCTTTCGAAGAGTCATCCACTTGTATGTGTTTCTCAGGGAGCTGGTGCGAGCATGGAGAAGCAATATCCATATCTCTTTCATTCTATTCAAGCTTATGATGACATGTCAAGTCCTTTTTTTATAATTTCGAGTTTCAAATTTTGGCCATTATGTCATTGCATGCATTCATGTTCATGCTAATAAGATTATTATCTCATTGCATGCATTCATGTTCATGTTAATAAGATTATGATAAGTTTGATGTACATGTTGTATTTTCCTTGCAAATCAAGTTTATGTGCATTGTTGCATTCATGTTTGGGCTAACGTTTTCAAGACTACTTTCCTTGTGTACGTTTCTTTGACTTTCGGGGATGAATGTTTCTACGGGTGAGATATTGTGACACCCCATAACTTTATGCGCTTGTATATCCATGTTTCAAGCCTCATTTGGTTAGGTTGTGGGTGTACTAGATTCATGGGAGACTACTAGTATCCAACGAGTTCAAGACTTACCTCCAAGTTGAGTGTTGGGTGTTATTTCATACAAAGTTCAAATTTAAACTAGCATAACTCTTCAAACATTTAGAACTGGGTATCCCACGACATTTTAAATGAAATCCCTTTGAGTTAGCTTCTCAATGCACTTGGTTTCACCTCATTCCAAGGTTAGATGAAGGAGTTATGATCATTTTCGTGAGGCCCTCCCATTCAGTGTTCTCACTCGGACTGTTTGACGCCCAGTGTGGCCTTTAACAGGCCGTTTGTGGAAGCTATGGCTTGAAAAGGCCATTTTGAGAACTAAGGAAGTTGGCACGACCAGTGTGTATGGGCCATGCGGCTCACCACTGGCTGTGGGGGTGGCCACAAGGTGTGCCAAAGGGAGCTTGTTTAAAGTTGGGGAAAACATGGCTAAGGGTAGTGCCACGAGCACTATTGACGGGCCATGTGGATTATGACATCCTATGGAACTTGGATATATGGTGTCCTTTTGTCTATGTAAGGTGGGACGAATGAGTAATGATCCGTATAATGCCACACGGTCTGTGAAGCGGTCTGTCAAAGTGATGAGACGTCAAATTTTTGCATGTTTCCCGACTTCTATTTTGTTTACCCAAGGCACTTCACATGGGCACTCTACACGACCCATGTAGTGCCACACGGCCAGTGAAGTCTCCAGTGGGAGGACACTTTGCCAATTTTTCCATCCGTTCACTTACGGCGTCTCCATAAATTTTAATTACTCTAATGTCTTTTTTAGACTTCCAATGCTATCTTATCCTTCTTCTAAACACTCTCAATTCTCTCAAAAGCCTCCATCAAGCCCCAATTCTATTTCAAGGAAATCCAAGAACAAGAATGGATTCAAAGGATCATTTCCAAACCTCCATTCTTCCCAATCTCAATTGCAAGCAACTCTAGACTTAAGGTATGTGGTGTTGAACCATTGGGTCCTTCCACCCATGGTGCCTAAATCCTATTTTACAATGTATAATTTAAAGATTATTTTACATTTGAGTCTTCTATATTGAGAAATTTGCTGCACAGTGATTTTAGGTCATGAAAGTATGGTTGTTTTAGCATGTTTTGAGCTCCGAATCTTGGATTTAATGTTAGATTTGATGAGGTGTTTTGATATGAATATGTTGGGGGTGTTGAAAGGTGTTGATTGATGGTTTTATAAAAGATTTTCTTGCATGATTTCATCTCTATACTGTATGGTCTTTTACTCCCATTACACCCCCCCAAAGTGTTTGACAAAAGGTCTGTTTATGGTTTCTTGAGGAATTGAAGTTCCTAAGCAGGAGATATGATATGAATGATGTTATGATGATGAAATTAACTCATGTATAGGATTATTCCTATATGAAGTATTGCATTAGAGCCTATAAAAGTGTCCCATTAGACCATATGATGAATCCTATATAATTTTGAGGGTTAGTACTCATCCAGCTTGGTCTCTTCTTCACATATGATATCTTATGTATGCATGAGTTACTTAAGCATGTTTTACTTATGCATTCATCATACATGCAATATTGTTATACTGTGTTCATTGCTTATTATTATGCATTTTGTCTATGATGCCTAATTCTTGGTATATTGCATCCTACATACTTAGTGCATTCAAACGTACTAATGCATACTCTTGCCTATATGATATTACCATGTAGGAACCGATGCTCAAGTTGATCCTCCTCCTCCTTGATATGGCTAGTCAGTGCTATTCCAAGCCTATTGGTGAGTTCTATTTCGGGGACCTTAGTCTATATTTCTATTATCTATGTATTAAGACACTATCTTATGTTCTATTAACTATGAGGCTCATCCCGGTAGCTTCGTCTTGGCCCTCGCTTTATCTATGTACTTAGAGGTGCTTGTTAGATGATTGTGTATTTATGATGTGAGATATGAATCCTTATCTTCGATGTTGATGTTTTTACAAGATATCCTTTAGCCCATTGTTCCTTTGGGTTACATTATGCTTTTTATATGCTTCCGCGACTAAGGATGTGTAATGACAAGTTAAGTAGCTTAATTGGGGTTCCTTCATTCATTGTATCACGTTTAGGCCCTAGGCTTGGGTCATGACAAACTTGGTATCGCAGCAGTAGGTTGATAGATCCTCAAAGTTTAACATATCGCATCCATTACAATCCTATTCATAGTTATGAAGCACGCCATGACTATGAATAGGAGGCTATTAGACATTTTAGGAAATATTTCCCTTCTTCATGTTCTAAGTCATGCTATAGAATTGTATTAAGTTTCCCCCCCTCTAACAATTGTTCATTGCTATGCTAGATCATGCCAAAAACTAGAGGAAAAGTAGCCCAAACTCCTGAGGAGCAACCTACCGATAGTGAGCTTCTGGATGCTCTCACTATGTTTGCCCAAGTTATGGCCAATCAAGTCAAACAAGGGCCCAAGCCCCTCATGCTCCTACTCCGATAGCTAGGGTAAGAGACTTCATGAGGATGAATCCTCTGGTTTTCTATGGGTCAAAGATAGAGGAAGACCTACAAGAGTTCATTGATAAGGTCTACCAAATCTTAAATATCATGGGCGTTGGGCCGAATGAAAAGAAGTTGGCGGTGTGAGGTAGTATGCCCACAAGTTTAATCAACTCTTAAAGTATGCTCCTTATTTGGTGGATGATCCTAGATCTAGGATGAGTAAGTTTGTGATGGGGTCCCCGATTAGGTAAGTGAAGAATGCCGGTCTTGTTTGCTAATTAGTAACATGGACTTGTCTCAGTTGCTGACACATGTCAAACAAATGGAGGAGGAGAAATTGAGGAAGAGTAGAGATCATCAGGCCAAGAGGGCCCATTTTAGGGGTAAGTTCCAAAAGGGTGGCCTGTCTCATCATGGCCAAGGGTCTTCTCATGATTCTAAGGTGGGATTTGCTAATGATTTCCCAAGGGCCAAAGGAATGTTGAAGGTGTGGCTCCAAAATGTTGGGTGTCCAAAGTGTGGTAAGGGTCATAGTTTCCCACGCTTGAGAGGTACTAACACTTGTTTTAGTTGTGGGGAGATGGGCCACAAAAAGTTTGAATGGCCTCGGTATCACAACAATGGTAAAGCTGGTAATGTTGATAGAGGGGGTTCTCAAAAGCGTAATTGTTTCTATGCTCTTCAAGGGAGGGAAGAAGTCCCCGATGTTATTACTGGTAAGTTGAAGTTTCCTTGGCTTTGATGTATGTGCATTGTTGGGGCTGGTGTGCTATTGTTTCTCTCTTTATTCTTTTTGGTTGCTAGAAAGTCCACAAGTGTTGATCCATGTTCATCTTGCATTAGGTTTTGCCTTGTCACTTGTTTGAATTTGTGTGGTGGTTTGAGGTATTATACTGGCGATGGAATAGTTGCATGCATGTTGTGTCTTCATGGAGATTGGTTGATGCATGCATTTGCTATGTTTATGGGTCTCTAGAATAGAGTCTTAAACCCTACCTTTATATGTTTGTGCTGGTCTCTAGTGATGAGGTATTGATTTATCTAGAACTTGTTAATTATTTGGGGGTAGTGTTGTGAGTGTTGGAGGATCAGAGGTTGTTTACTAAAAGATGATATCGTATATAAGCATCACTAACCTACCAAAGGGTTGTACATTTGGAAATCTAGCTTGGTCTCTTTTTCACATATGATATCGTATATAAGCATGAATTACTTAAGCATGCTTTACTTATGCATTGATCATACATGCCATCTTGTTATGTTGTGCTTATTGCATATTGTTACGCATTTTGACTATGATGCCTAATTCTTATTGCATTGCATCATACATACTTAGTACATTCAAACGTACTAACGCTTACGCTTGCCTACATAATATCACTATGTAGAAACCAGTGTTTAAGTTGATCATTTTCCTCCTCCACGTGGCTAGTCGGTGTTATTCCAAGCTTGTTGGTGAGTCCTCCATTTCCAGGACCTTAGTCTATGTTGCTATTTTCTATGTATTGAGACACTATCTTATGTTCTATTGACTTTGATGGTGAGCTCGACAACTTTGTCTTGGTACCCACTATATCTATGTATTTAGAGGTGTTTGTTGGACAAGTTGTGTTGTTATGATATGAAATATGACTCCTTGTCTCTGATGTTAAATGTTTTTAAAAGCTATCCTGTAGCCCCTTGTTCCTTTTGATTAATTTGTGCCTTTTATATGCTTCCATGAACAAGGATGTGTAACAACAAGTTAAGAGGCTTGATTGGGGTTTCTTCAGGTTCCCCATTCATCATGTCACATCTAAACCCTAGGCTTGGGTAGTGACAAGAGGCCATAACAAGATCTCAAACCAATGAGTTTAATGATAAGCTCAATGGGCTTCAATTGCAGATCCAAAGGTGTCTTGTTGGGGAAGAAGAGCTAAAACCCAAGAAGGATGAACTATCCAAATGGTAAAATTATTTGACGACCAAATGCAAGTCCAAGATGAAGAATTTTAGGGTTAATTTTCGTGCAGATAAGGCCAAGAAAAGTGCAAGAATTAGCCACAACAAAGGTTGCTTTCTACCCAAATTTGCAGAGAAGAGTAGTCAAACTTTCCCAATTTATCAAGATTATTTTCCTAGTTGGGTTTTACCTAATTTAATTATTCATATATAGGTTGTTAATATTTTCCTTATTCTATTTAAGATATCCAAGTACCATTTAATGCTTTCCTAGAACTACTAGGTCTATTCCTAGTAAAGGTTACTTTATTTCCTTTCTAGAGTTGGATTTACCTTGTAATTTTCTTTGTAGATTTTGAATACTCCTTGGACCTAACCTATGGATTCTTGGATGTCCAAGGACCCTACAACATCTATAGGAGTCTTTTTCCTTTCATTAAAGATAATTAGATTGACATTTTAATAATCTTTGAATAGTTCTATTGAACTTTTGTGACTTTTTCTTTGAGAATTTATCTTTAAACCTTTACTAGTTCATAGTTTGAGGTACAAAGTGCTTTCTTCTTGTAATATCTTTAATTTCTTGTTGGAATTATTTAGAAGGTGATTAGATTACATGCTAATTATTGTCTTTAGTTACTCATAAACTGGTCAAGATCCGAATCTAATGTTTTGATTCGTTTTCTCAAGTAAAGGAGTTAAATTTATTCCATAAATCTTTATGTTGTTACATGGATTTTGTCAAGGCCTTAAAATATCAATTTCTTAGAAATTTTTGGATCTTTTCTTTGAATTTCCCATGTCTTTAATTAGTTTTTATCTTTCTATTTTTGTTTGTGGTTTTGCATTCTAGTATTCTCTCCATCTTAGTATGTTTTCTAACCTTGATCCTATCATATAGTCTCTTCCTACACATGTATTATGTTCTATACAATCATGTTTTACTTCAAGCATTTGGATATGCATGCCATGTTGTTAATATACTATCGCTTGCTTATGATTATGCATTTTGACTATGTTTACTATCTCTGGTTGAATTGCATCCAACATACTTAGTACATTCAAACATACTAATGCATAGTCTATGCCTACATGATATTACCATGTAGGAAACAGAGCTCCTCATGATCATCCTCCACGTGGCTAGACTTAACATCTTGAAGAGAAGTTTGGAGAGTCCACATGTTTGGGGACACTAGCTATGTTACTCTTGCTTATGTCATTCCTTTATGTTGAATTTTTTATGATGAGGATGAGCCCGAAAATTATCTTGGCCCCCACCCAATCTATGATAGTGGTGTTGTTGGACAAGTGATGTAATTAAGAAATGATCATCACTCTTTATAGTCTCTTGTTGTTGTTTAATCATTTCCGCGACTAAGGATATGTAAATGTTAAGTTAAGAGGCTTGTTTGGGGTCCCATTGGGCTCCCATTCACGGTATCATGTCTAGGCCCTAAGATTGGGTCTTAACACCCAACAGTTCACGATAGTAAATAAGAGCGTAGACCTCACTAAAACAAGGTCGAACCTGGCCCAATAGGGAACCATGCTATAATCTAGCTCACTGTCGATAAAAGAAAGTAAAAATGCTATAGTAACAAGGGTATCGCTAATGTCCATAACGGATAGGCCCGACAAGATAATATTATGTCAGTAATAAAGTTGTAATATAGATAAATTAATGAGTAGACTCCAATCATCATATCGCATCAATATCAAACAACAAACACCCATAAACATTAGTCAGATCAGAATATGTACCTGTCCACAGTATCGGCTTGCATACGACTATTACAAGGCCTCCATGCATCCCAACAGTACCAATATATACACATACATGCACCGAGATATAAAATTTGCAGCCAGCAATGTAAATTACAACCCAAAGTCACAACGGTATGCAAATATCAAAGCTAGTAGCTACACATATTTCAGGCTCAATATGCAGAAAACTCTACTCAATCTACAGTTTAGGAAAAGCCTAGCCTACCTAAAAAATGTCACCTCAACTCTAAGTCAGTCCAACCGTGATTTTCCCTTCCTTACAATCTCCTGAAGCTGGTTAGCTGTTACAATATAATTCATAGTCTCAAAATGATCAGTTTGTTTGTATTATCTTAAGAAACAAGGTGGAAATAGGAAAAAAGGGTCAAATGGGGAAAAGAGTGGGCCCCACACCCAAAAACCTGAACAAAAACCCCACACCTGAAAACTTGAACAAAAATCCCAAAATGACCCCCACGATGTCCAAATCCTACAGCCAATAATTTAGCTAAGAACAAGACCCTAGAAGGCCAAACAAATGGAGTTAAAAGTCCTACCGAGAAAACCCTTCTTTCATAACTTTCTTGGCTTAAACTCTCAGAAACTAAACAACTATAGCCAATAACCAGTTGACAATCGCATTCTACTTGGAATGTACAACACTTTAGGATTAAATTTTGTCCAATTTTATCAAGATTTGAAAAACAAAATAAAGATACAAAGTTTTCACCAAAACTGAGAATAACTGTAGCAAAAATGGGGAAATTACCTGGAAACATGCGCCAAATAGCAAATCCTACTTCACCATGATGTCCCTCACAAAACGTCAAGTCAAATAGCCTTTGATTTATCAAAATCAGAGCTGTAGAATTCAAGTTATGCCCTTGAGAAGCTGGAAGAAAGTTTTGTCTGCAAAGTTGACCCACATATATATAGACCAAATTTCTTCTCTGCGAAGAAAGACAAGGATCTGCAAGGGCGGACAAGGATTATGAAGGTGGAGCATTGGGGCTAGTTACCCTGCAGGAATATGGACATGCCTTTGCGAAGGTGAAGGTTTGTCCCCTTTACCTTCCTTAAATGCGGCCAATGCGTAGGCAGAGAGTAATTTATCTAGTGTTGACCAGGAATGCTCAAAACATCTGTAGGCCATATTTGAAGCTCCCAATGTCTATTTTATGCTAAGAAAACATAGTGTAAACATACTCATTTCAATGTTGTAGATCCAATGGTGGTTGGAATCCCCAAGGAGCGTCCTATAATAAAAGGAGTGCCCTACTTCCCTTTGGCTAATTTTAGCTTGATGAACTAAGATGGTTAAATGCAACCAGATGAACCTAACAACTGGCGAAAGGTCATTTAAAACTATTTTTGATATTCTAAAGCTGACCGCATTACCACTTTTTGAATCTGAGTACATTGAGCTAGGTTTTTACCAAAATGTCCTTTTACCTTCGAGTGGAACTCATTTAGCTACTTTTAGCCCAATATCAAACCAGAACCCCTCATTCTCAAATAAATAGCCATTATGGCACAAATTAACCATTTTAGAACTAATAGAATCATCAGAATCCCATTTTGAGACTGTTTATTGGTGTTTTACAAGAAAACTCATTTTAGCAACCTTGGCCACTCGCTAACTACAAACATGCACAATTCCCAACCAAACCACCCTAAAACATTCCAATAGTCCATACATGTAATATTAAGTCTGAGGTCGTTGTACCAAAGATCAAAATAGCATAAACATGAAAATGACATACAATTTTATTATAATGATCAGTTGTGTGTTTTAGATATTGATGGTCTTTGAGAGGTGATTATGAGTGAAGACAACAACTTCCATTATTCTATACATTTAGGGTACACCAAAATGTATCAAGGCTTGAGGGAAGTGCATTAGTGGCATGGCATGAAAAAAGATATAGCTAAATCTGTATCCTAGTGTCCTAATTGTCAACAAGTGATGGTGGAACATCAAAGGCCCAGTGGTTTGGCTCAAGATATTAAGATTCCTACTTTGAAGTGGGCGGATGTAAGTGTGCACTTCATAATTGGATTGCTCTGTACCCAAAAGCAATTTGATTCTATTTGGGTTATTGTTGATAGGATGACCAAATCGGCTTATTTTCTTTCGGTTAAGACCACTTTCAATGACAAAGATTATGAAAAGTTGTATATCCAAGAGTTGATTAAATAGCATTGTTCCTTATGTTTATTATATCAGATCGCGGTACCTAATTTACTTCTCACTTTTCTAAATCATTTAAAAAAGGGTTTGGCTCCAAGGTGAAGTTAAGTACCATTTTCCATCCTCAAACTAATAGACAAGTCAAAAGAATAATTCGAACATTAGAAGACATGATGAGGGCTTATGTTTTGTAATTCAAGGAAAATTGGGATGATCATCTACCACTTTTTGAGTTTCACTACAAGAATAGTTTTCATGTTAACATTGGTATGGCATTGTTAGAGGCTTTGTATTGGAGAAGGTGTAGATCCTGGTGAGATGGTTTGAGTTGGGTTAGATGGTATCGATAGGCCCAGATTTGGTGTTGGAAGTTATGGAAAAGTGAAGTTTATTAGGGAAAGTTTAAAGATGGATGAAAGTCATCAAAAGTCTTATTTGGATATTAAGAACATGGATCTTGAGTTCCTTGTCAGTGATTAGATGTATGTGAAGGTTTCTCTTATTAACGATGTAATGGATTTTGGTAAAAAGGATTGTCAAGTCCTCAATATGTAGGTCCGTATGAGATAGTTGAGCGAATTAGGAAAGTGACCTATAGGTTTGATTTGCCTCTGGATATGATTTCTATTCACCCAATTTTCCATGTGTCAATTTTAAGGAAGTTGATTGGTGATCCTTGTTCAATTGTGACATTGTGAAACAACTCCAAAAAGTGCTCAAAAATGTGCCTCGAAAGTGCAAAAACATTATTTTCATATATCTTAAAAATTAGTGCGTGATATCGAAAATCCAACTTCATACTCTTGTTCAAGGGAAAATATTGAGTGGGAGATGCATCTAACGCCGATTTTAGAGCAACCATGGCAAAATTTGATTTTTTTAATTTTGTGCAAAACAGTGGGGGTGCACATGGTACTGCAACATGGGCCCATCATGAACCTATGTATTTTGCTGCCAGTTTTTTTTATCTCAGCCTAAGGCTTTGGGTCTTGGGCTTAAGCCTTCCTATGCATAAAAACACCTATGCTTAGCTATATTTCAACACTATATTATACAAGACATTCCCCAATACTCTCAAACACTTAGACAAATATTTCACTTAAAATTTAAGTTCCAAATCTCATCCGAATCGAACTCAAGAAATTCATCAAAGCTAAGGTATGCCGGTTTCAACCATTAGGCCCTCTCACACATAGTCCTCAACCTTCCTTTTGTCATAAATTGCATGTTTCTAAGTTGATTTACTTATGGGTCTTACTTATTATGAAGTTGACTATGAACTATGTTGGGGTTTCACAAAAGTATGACTATTTAAACATGTTTTGAGCTATGAATCTATGATCTATATTGAGATTTCATAAAGCATTTTGATGTATATTGGATGAGGGTATTACCAATTATTGGTCGGTGATTTTACATTGTTTTTTGTTGCATAATTCACTCTTGAATTGCTTGATTTTTTACTAGCATTGCACACCCATCAAGTGTTTGATAAAATACCTTGTTAAGGATTCTTAAAGTTTTAACGATCTATTGGTTGATTTATGAGTCAAGGGACGTCATAATAATTTTGGGCTTTCTAAAGATATGTTTAAGTCATGAAAATATTGATGATGTTGTAGGGCTAGATTAAGCCCATCTTCTCAAAGACTATACCTCTTGTGAGCCTTTGATATTGATGTTAATGCAAGGATAATGTTGATGATGATCCATTCTTATATTTGAAGTTAGGCTCACCATTTCAGGTCAATGATGTAAAGAGCTACTCGTGTATGTCTCTATGTTTATAGCAAGTTATTAAAGTATGATTATCTTATATATTCCATGAGATTAGACTTAGCTCCAAGTGGACTAGAAGCGAGTACCCAAGTCCTAGAGCTATGTGCCAGCGTAGGTGAAATGATTACAGATGAGTTCCCAAATCTCTAAGAGGCGAGTACCCTAAATATAAGGGCTTGAGGCGAGTACCCAAGTCCAGGCTTCAGGAGAGTACCCGAGTCTAGAAACTAGAGCCGAGTATCCAGTTCACATAATGATTAGTGGATCCACTTAGGCATTAATAGTTTCACCTTGGCAAGTAGCTTCCCCCTTTCTTCCAGTGTGGGGTAGACATCAGGATTACAAGTTGTAGCTTGCTTGGTCTTATTTGATGTCCATTGAGGTTTCTTCCCACACTTATATTATATGTTCTATGTAAGATTTATGAAAATTACATGATTTCAAGTTATACTACTTTTTGGTATCTATTATTTTGAATATGAGCATGAAGTATATTGTGTTTTAGTCAAATATTGTTGATTATGCATAAATATCTATTTTAAGTTTATACTTTGAATTAATCTTTGTCTATTGAGACTATACATAATTCAAGCTATGAAATCTATGAACTACTGTGAAGTTTTGATATGATATAAAAGTTACCCATGATGGGATTTTACCATGATGTCGGTGGGCTGATTTACATGACTTTAAGATGCATGGATTTCACTATTTCATGATCCATACTCTTGCAATTTGCATGATTTGTACTTGCACTCATATGTGCCCACCAAGTGTTTGATAAAATGTCAAGTCAAGGATTGTCATGTTATTGACTGTGTAATGCATGGTTTATAAGTCAAGTGACTTTATAGTGATTAAGGTCTTGCATGTATGCATTGAATTTATGTAAAGTACCTATGGTATGGCAAATGAATTGTTGGGCTCCTATGTATTTTTATGTTCTTAGGAAAATGTGAAGTCCTTTCTTGATACTTGTATGGGATGGTTTGATAGGCTATTTTCATGACTCCACCGAAAAGATTATATCATAATGTATGGACACCTTATAAGACCCACTGAAAAGGCCATGCCGTAAGGTATATGTCATGGCTCTTACCGAAAAGATTATATGGTAAGATAAGGACATTTTATAATACTACCAAAAAGGTTGTGCCGTAAGGTAGAACAATTCACGGCTCCTACCTAAAAGATTATATCATAAAGTAGGGGACGTCTTATACTAGCTATCAAAAAGACTGTCATAAGGTATGGGTATTGGTAACACTCTCTGAAAAGGTTATACCATAATATGAGTGGGTGGCTATTTGGCCCATCTCATGCATGTTGTGTAATGTTCGAGGTTATATTCCATAAGGAGATTATGTTCATTGATTATGATTAAGGATCTTGTTATTATAACATATTAGTCTCATCTCATTGCATCCCACATACATAGTACAATCAAACATACTAACTCATACTCTATGCTACATAAAAATATCATGTAGGGGTCTGTGCACCTTTAAATCATCATCCACGTGTCTAGTTTGGTGCTTTGATGTTGACCTTTGGTGAACCCTCATGACCAAGGAAAATATCTATGTTACTCTTGCCATTTGCTATTTCTTTATGTTGAACACTTGATACTCTGAGGGTGAGCCCAAAAAATGTCTTGGCTACCACTCCATTCCATGTTAGAGGTGTTGTTGGATATTAAGATGTAATTATGTTATGAGCTTGACTCTTAAAATATTTTATGACTATCAAAGACTTCCCTTAGTACTATTTCCCATATTTATGTCTTTTGTTGTTGTTATTTTGCTTCTGTGACCAAGGATTTCTAATTGATATGCTAATAGGGATGTTTGGAGTTACTTCAAGTTCCCCATTTGTTGTGTCATGTATATGCCCTAGGCTTGGGTCGTGACAAGGGTACCTTGAAATCCATCATCAGATCTCACATTAGATCATAATTTCATAGCTCAAAACATGCATAGTCTTAATAGATATAATCAAACCATGGTATAAGCTTGAAATAGATAGGCATGCATAATAGATCAATATTTCTTAAAACCCCAACATAATTTATAATTCTAATCCATAATAGGAGCAACCTATCGAAGATACAACTTGAAAACATGCAATTTTCATAAAATGGAAGATTGGGCTCCATGGGTGAAAGGACTCAATGGATGAAACCCACATACCTCAAACTTTGTTTTTCTTGAGATGAGCTTGAAGAGAACTTAGAGCTTGAAGAGAATCCTAGAGTTCCAAGGTTAGGCTTGAAATCCTTGAAAGTTGAATGAGATATGTGGTTAAGTCTTGGAGAGGTTTTTGAGAGGGTCTAGAGTGATATAGAGTTGAATGAGATATGTGGTTAAGTATAAGTATTTTCACGCATAAGTGGACATGAGGAGATGAACCTAAGGCCCTTGGGTGTAAACAGAAAAACCATAGAAAATAATACACTGCTTCGTGCATTTGGCATGACATGGACCAGACGCGAACTGACCCCCAACACTAATCCATGACCCTGGTGCGTCGCGGCCAGGCTACGGATGGCCACTAGAAATTGAAAATAAGCAGAAATTATTTTTCTGTATGGGTCCTCTAATATCTGGGTTATACCTATTTCGCACTTAATTTTTTCCCTGATCATGAATATGAAGTTGAATTTTTTTGATATCATGCATGAATTTTGATATATATGTAAATTATGATTATCGATATTTTTGAACTGCATTTTTGGGGCGTTTGAACATATCCCCCTTGGTAATAATCATCCCCGAATGTCACAAACACATGCATAAGAGAACTAATCATGATGATTTTAGCCCAACATGAATGCAACAAATGCATTTAAACATCATTCTCAATAATGTCAATATGAATGTCAAAAATCAGCATAACCTTGTCAACATGAACATGAATGCATGCAAAATGACGTAAGGGCTGAAACATAAGACTTGACATCATATAGGGGACTTAGATTAGTACCTTCAACTTAAGTAGAGTTGAAGAGATGTGATTGTTGCTTTGTCATATCCATCTCGGCTTCCTATATAACATTTTCAACTTGTTGGTTCCTCCAAAGGACCTTGACAGAAGCTACATCTTTGTTTCTCAACCTCTTCACTTTTCTATCCAAAGTCTCCATCGGGACATCCTTATAAGTCAATTTATCTCCTACAACACCCACAATATCCAAGGGCTTTATGGCATTTGGGTCACCCAAACACTTTCTCAACATGGACACATGGATGACCCAATGAACCATGTCCATCTCCATTTTCAACTACAACTCATATTAAACCTTCCTACTCTCCTCGAGACCTTATAAGGACATACAAACTATTACGACCAAATCCTAGGGCCTAGACATGACACGGTGAATAGGGAACTTGAAAGAACCCCAAACAAGCCTCTAAGCATATCAATAACTCATCCTTGGTGGCAAAAGCAAAGTAAATACAACAAGAGATATAAATATGGGAAAACGAGATTAAGGAAAGTCTTTGATAATCATAAAATTCTCAAGAGACAAGGTAATAGCATAGATAAATCAATTATTCTAACAACACATCTAACATAGATCGGACCAGGGACCAAGACACTTTCCGGGCTCACCCTCATAGTATCAAGTGTTCAACGTAAAGAGATATGAAATAGTAATAATAGCATAGCTAGTGTCCCCAAACTTGAGGACTCACCAAAGCTTATCTTTTGAAATTCCAAAATTAGCAACGTAGAGCATGATCAAGATGTGCTCCAGTTCCTACATGGTAATATCATGTAGCCATAGAGTATGCATTTGTATGTATGAATGTACTATGTATGATACAATGCAACAAGGCATAAGCCAACATAGTCAAAATGCATAGTCATAAGTAATGTATAGGTAAAATATCAATGCAACATGTATTATTTAATGGAATTTAACCCTACGAGTTCTACAATTAATGGCGAAATGCTCCAAAAATGACCCAAAAATTTGCTCCGAAAATGCCATAGTCCGAATTTCCAAATATCTCAAAATTCATGCATAATATCAAAAATCGACTTCATATTCTTGATTATGGGTAAAAATTGAGTGGAAAATGGGTATAACCCCAATTTTAGAGGACCCATAGTGAAAACATTTTTCACTAATTTTTTATTTTGAGTGTCCATCCGTGATCTGACCATGATTCGCCAATGCAAGGATTATTGTCAGATTGGTGTTCGCGTCTGGTCCACATCACACCAAGGTCGTGGATCTATGAATTATTTTCTTTATTTTTTCATTTCGGCCCAAGGGCCTTCGGGTCATCGCCTCATGCACACATATGCATGAAAATACCCATACTTACCCATTTTTTAACTCTATATCACTCATGACACTCTCAAAGCCCTCTCAAAGACTTCACCAAATATTTCATCCAAATTCAAATGTCCAAAACTTAGTTTCGGATCTCCAGAACTCCATTCAAGCTTCAACTCTCGTTCAAGTCATCATTAAGAAAAACCAAGTTTAAGGTATGTGGTTTTCATCCATTGAGTCCTTTCACCCATGGAACCCAATCTCCCTATTTATGAAAATTACATGTTTTCAAGTTGTATCTTCTATGGGTATCTTTTATTATGGGTTTTGATACAAATGATGTTGGGGTCTTGTGAAAGGTTGATTGAATATGCATGTGTGTCTATTTCAAGCTTATTTTCTAAATTAGTTTTGTCTATTGAGACAATGCATGCTTTTAGCTATGAAACTATGTTCTATTATCAAATTTAACGATGGATTTCAAGGTACCTTACATGAAAGTTTTACTGTTGGTGGGTTGATTGACACTGGAGTTTTCTCATATCATTTCACTCTTGAATCGCATAATTTTGAACTACCATTACACACCCACCAAGTGTTTGATAAAATGTCTTGACAAGGATTCTCAAGTTATTGATGGTCCATTATATGGTTTTAAGTCAATTGACTTTATGATGATTAAGGGATTATAAGTATGCATTGAATTCATGGAAAGCATCTACAGTGTTGCAAGTTGACCACACCTTGTTGGGGAGTGACATGCCTAATCACCTTGTTGAGGGGGTGACATGCCTCAACCACCTTGTCGGGGGATGACATGCTCATACTACCATGTTGAGGGGTAGATACATTGACCACTTTTTTGGGTGGTGACATGCCCATACAACCATGTTGAGGGGTAGATAGCTCAATCACCTAATAAGGGGGTGACATGCCTTTGATTCCAAGTAATAGCTTGCTTGGTCTATGATTATGGTCTGTTCCCAGACATGTATTATATTCTTTACAAGTTACATAGCATTGATCATGCATGCCATATTGATATTATACTTATTCATTGCTTATAATTATGCTTTTTGAATATGTAGCTTACTTCTTGTTGCATTGCATTAAACGTACTAATACAGACTCTATGGCTACATGATGTTACCATGTAGGCACTAGAGCACCTCTCGATCATCCTCTATGTGTCTAGTTTTGGCATTTTGAAAGATAAGCTTTGGTGAATCATCATGTCCGGGGACACAACTATGCTACTCTTACTATTTGATGTCTATTTATGTTAAAAACTTGATATTATGTGGGTGAGCCCAGAAAGTGTATTGGCCCCTACTCTAATCTATATTAGAGATGCTGTTGGAACAATTGATGTACTTATATTTGAGCTTTGACTCTTCTATGCTTTATAAATATCAAGACTTCCCAGTCTTGGTTCCCTTACTTATATCTGTTATTGTTGTTTGTTTTTCTTACACGACCAAGGATATGTTAATTTATGCTAAGACGCTTGTTTTGGGTCCCTTCGGGTTCGTATTCACGGTGTCATGTCTAGGACATAAGCTTCGGTCGTGACAAATAGAAGCATAATATACATGCAACCAATCAATCCCAAGAATAACATCAAAACCCACCATATCTAATTCAATAAAACCACAAGGCAAGATTTTATGTAATATGAACGCGGGACAATTTTTATATACTTTTTTAGCAACAATGGACTCAACAAGGGGGTAGACACATCATAAGGCTCACATAACAATTCAGGACTAACATGAAGCTTTTTTCCAAAAAAAGAGTAATAAAAGAAAGAGTGGCACCCGAGTCTATCAATGCATACATAGCAAAATCAAAAACCTTCAACATATCGGTGACGACATCGGGTACCTCATCTACCCCTTGTCTCCTCTGAAGTCCATAGAATTTATTTTTGCTTGGAGCACCTCCTTGTTGACCTCTTCTCCCCTTTTGACTCACATTTGCACCTTGTCCTTGTGGATGACCATCATTACCATTGTTGTGAGCATGAGGACAATCAATCATCTTATGACCCACTTCTCCATAACCATAGCAAGCATTAGAGTTCTTCAAACATAGGCCATTATGACTACCACATCTTTGGCATAGGGGGTTAGGCATTAATCCACCACAACCTTGGAATCTTGGTTTGTCATTAGAAAACCTCCTATTAAGAACAATGGAAGAACCTTGGCCTTGGAACTTGTGGCCTTGAGTAAACCAGCCCCCCATGGAATTTTGGAATCCACCTTCAAAATGAGCTTTCTTGGACTCACCAGTTCTTTTTTCTAATCTTTTAACCCTTAAGTTGTTCGACATATATAATGAGATGGAACTAATCCATATCGCCTATTAGAATGGCGGTATGGCACTGCATACCAAGTTAGATACACTGGACATAGATTTGTTCATACTCGACCTTGGCTCGGCAGCCAATTATAGAGCACACTTGAAGAGTTTGTTGAGCTGGAGGCTTACTCCCTCACACTCAAGGAATCTTCTTAGATTCATAAACACCATCATTTTAGCCTCCGTTAGCTCGATAGGAAAGAGCCAGTTGAGGAATGTGGCTGTGAACTTCTCCCAAGGAACACCATCACCATCTCTCCTCTCTAGCCTCTATTGTCTAAACTAAATTTGAGCCACCTCTTTGACTTTGTTTGACAACAACTCTACCTTTTCCTCCGAATTAACCCCCATAATAGAAAACACATTCTACACAATGGATTAATGGAACTCCAGTGGGTTCATTCTAGTGAAGCCCCTTACCCTAGAAGCCGGAGTGGGAGCATGAGAGTCTTGGAACCCTTGTTGAATTCGATTGGTCATAGAACAAGCCAACATCATAATTGCATCACAAAACTCATCTTAGGCCACCCCTCCACCTTGAGGAGCTTGAGAAGCGGTAGGAGCCCATTGCTCCTCGGGTTTATGGGCTCTCTTTAGTCTCCCTCTTGGAATAGGCATGATCTAGAATAGCAAAGAGCATTCGTTATGGGAAAAAGCCTTATACATACATCTAAAGCATGACATAGATCAAGAAAAAGTGAAACATTTCCTAAAATGCCTCACAACCTCCCATTCATAGTCATGGTACGTATTACAACTATGAATAAGACTCTAATCAATGCAGTGTCGTTAGATTTTGAGGACCATTAACAACCTAGTGCACTGATACCAAGTTTGTCATGACCCAAGCCTAGGTCCTAGGCATAACATAGTGAATGGGGAACCCAAATGAACTCTTAACAAGCCTCTTAGCATATCAATCACATATTCTTGGTCGCAGAAGCAAAACAAATACAACATATAAATAAGGTAAAAGGAGACTAAGGGAAGTCTTTTTTAATCATAAAATACTCAAGAGCCGAGCACATCGTATAAATACATCAATTATTCCAATAACACCTCTAACATAGATTGGAGCGGGGGTCAAGACACTTTCTAGGCTCACCCTCATAGTATCAAGTGTTCAACATAAAGAGATATCAAATTGTAAGAGTAGCACACTAGTGTACTCGGAATTAAGGACTCACCAAAGCTTATCTTCCAAAATGCCAAGACCATCTACGTGGAGGATGATCGAGAGGTGCTCTCTTTTCTACATGGTAACATCATGTAGGCATAGAGTATGCTTAGTACATTTGAATGTACTAATTATGTAGTATGCAATGCAACAAGAAATAATCCAACATAGTAAAATGCATAATTATAAGCAATAGATAGGTATAAATTAATATGACACACATGACTAATGCTTGAGGTAAAACATGTTTGTAAATCATATAACTTTTAAATATACATTGGAACCCAAGGCATATCACCCTTCAACATGGTAATATGGGCATATCACCCTCCAACAAGGTGGTTGAGGCATGTCACCCCCTCAACTAGATGATTGGGCATGTCATCCCCCAACAAGGTTTGGTCAATTTCAACACTATAGATAATTTTCACTTAACTTATAAGCCATGTAATAGACCATCAATTACTTGAGAATCCTTGTCAAGACATTTTATCAAACAACTGGTGGGTGTGCAATACTCATTCATAATTATGCAATTCAAGAGTGAAATAGTATAAGAAAACATAATGTAAATCAACCCACCAATATATAGTAAAACCCTTATGTAAGATACCTTGAAATCCATCATCAAATCTCATAATAGATCATAGTTTCATAGCTTAAAATATGCATAGTCTGAACAGACAAAACCAATTCATAGTATAAGCTTGAAATAGACAAACATGTGTATTGAATCAACATTTCATAAAACTCCAACATAACTTGTAAACAAATCCAGAATAAAAAATACCCACAAAACATACAACTTTGAAACATGCACTTTTCAAAAAAAGAGATTGGGCTCCATGGATGAAAGGACCCAATGGATGAAACCTATATACCTTAAACATCGATTTTCATGATGTAGACTTCAAGGAGACTTGCAGCTGAATGATGTTTTTGAGATCTGAAATTAAGTTTGGGACACTTGAATTTAGATGAAATATTTGGTTAAATCTTTGAGAGGGTTTTGAGAGGGTCTTGAGTGATATAGAGTTGAAAAATAGCTAAGTATAGGTGTTTTCACGCATAAGTGGGCATAGCGCTATGACCCTAAGGCCCTTGGGCCGAAATGAAAAATTATTAAAAAACTTGTACTGATCCTCTCTAGTGTGCGATGTGAACCTAACAGTAGGCATGATTAACACTAATCCGTTCTAAATCGGTGTTGTGGCCTTGTCGGAGATGCACACTGAATAAGAAAATTTTTCAAAAATTATTTTTCACTGCAGGTCCTCTAAAATTGGGTTATACCCATTTTCAACTAAATTTTTCACCTTGATCAAGAATATGAAGTCAGACTTTTGACTTCATGTATGAATTTTGAGATATATAGAAATTATGATTTTGGGCATGTTCAAAGCTCATTTTTTTGGCATTTTAAAGGTATTTCACAAACCTTGGGCTTATCTTCCCTTCTTGCAAAATGACACTGTACCCTTTATGGGTGACACTTTCAGATAGACCCAATCACTAACTATAAACTCAAGATTTCTTCTCCTCACATTGCTATAGGACTATTGTCTACTTTGGGTTGTTTTCAATGTTTCTCTATTTAACTTCACCTTCTCCAAGGCTTCCATGACCATATATGGACATAGCAAAGCCATTTCCCCAACTTCAAATCACCCAACTAGGGATGTACAATGCCTACCATAAAGAGCATCAAAGAGAGCCATACCAACACTAGAGTGGTAGCTATTGTTGTAAGCAAATATAATGAGTGGAAGATGTTCATCCAACTACCCTCAAACTCCAAAACACAAGCTCTAAGCATATTCTCAAGAGTTTGGGTAGTCCTCTTAGCTTGGCCATTTGTTTGAGGATGAAAAGTCATGCTAAACTTAAACTTGGTACCAAGACTTCTTTGGAAGGATCTCTTAAAGTGAGAAGTAAATTGAGCACCATGATCTGAAATTATAGACAAGGTCACCATATGCAATCTAACCAACTCATTAATGTACAACTTGGCATAATTTATGATGCCTAAAATCCTATTAAGGTAGACTAGCACCCGTTGCCGATAAGGCCCAAGGTTATCTATGTGCTTTATATACATATTATAAGGGATTTCTACATTCAACATTCCTTTAAGAAAGTAAACAGTAATAACAAGCCAAAAGGAAATGCATATCGCTATGACATTGGAGCCATGGTCTCTAGCGTACAAGATATGACCACACTTTAATTTACATAGTATACAAAGCCTCTAGATAAGGAGAAGTATCTGATAAGGGTTGGGACACGCCCCACCTCATCTAACTATACAACTCAAAAATATAAGCTCTAAACACAGAAAGCTCCGAACAACTTGGAGCTTGGTAACAGCAGCTAGATATCCTGTACTCCTACTGGGGAGATAACACCTATACCTACAATATGAAATGTAGGTCCCCTTGTAAGGAACATTAGTACAAGATAATGTACTAAATATGTAAGGTAGGAAATATTGTATATGAAATAACAACTCAAATGAAACTATGCACTGGTGTAGGATAAGAGACTACCCTTAGTTATACTATGGGATCATGTACTTTGTTTCCTTTTTATTACTTTACCTTTACTGTATAATCTATACACAGCATGCAATACAAATAATTAGCAATTCAAAAGTAGTATCAGAGCAAGTTATCCTAGGGAGTCTACAAAGCCGCGTCTATGTGGAATCTTATTTATCGATGTTTTGTGCACCACATTTATAAGCAGGAGGCTGTATGGCATTTAGGAGTTGTTACTTTCTTTTCAGTATTTAGATCGTGCCATAGAGCAAAATGTAATAGGTGCACTATGTTTAACTCCTAAATTATTTTGTACAGCATGTATGCCAGAAACTATGCAAACCAAAGGTAAAGGGAAGGGAGTAAAAGTGGTGGTTAGTATACCAAGCCAGGTGAGACAACGAAATGAGGTTTGAAACGAGCCTCTATCACAGATATCTCTAACTCCTCTAGCTACTGATGAACCCGAAAATGGTGAAATTCCCCCAGAACCACCTATTGATGCTACCATGCAGGATCTAAGAAATGCAGCCCAACTATTGACCCATATAGTTGCTGGCCAAGGTTAAAGATAGGAAGGTCCAATTATAGGTGCTGGTGGTACAAATAGGGCAGCCGGCACAAGGATGTGTGACTTCTTTAATTTGGCCACCCTATCCTTCACTAGGTCAGATCCTAATGAAGATCTCCAAGACTTTATTGATCAGATTCAACGCACTTTAGATGTTATGCATATGAGTGGTACAGAAGCTGTCGAGTTAGCAACAGATAGGTTGAAAGGTGTGGCTATATAATCTTGTAAGCATTGTAAAATCATTCTCTCTTAAGTAATCAAAGCTTTATTCCCTTCAAAACTCTCTTGTTTTTAAAATCTAGCATTCCCTTAGTCGTTTTGGGCAATAAGGCTTACTAGAGTTTGCAAAAGTTGTGAGCAAACCGCAGTGAAGGAGAGGTTTTTGCTGTAAGCACCATTGAAGTCATGGCTGAAGTTACCAAGAAGCGTAAGAGTAAGAAGAGCACCAAGAAGATGGAGGGTTTACTATCAGACCCAGCCCCAAGTGTGGCTATCTCCCTTCCAACCACTTATAATAGTGATGCGGAGAGAGAATAGTTGCCGACGGACGTCACTCCTGGGTTAGAATGGATCACTCAAGTGGAGACCGCTCAATAAGCTGTCGAGCTGCTGGGCCATCATTTGAATGAAGCTGATGCCAAACTCAACACTTTCAAGGAGCTCACCCTTGAAGAGAACAACAACATCTGCAAGGACATCAACGACCAGCAAGTAGTAGAGGAAGAAGCACATGCTTCCTTAGAAGGCAAGATCGAGGAAGCCCAAGCATCATTAGAGAAGGATCGAGGCCTTGGAAGGCAGGTTCATGGGAATGCTTGAAGCCATTAAAATCTAGCACTTTAGCAAGGGAGATATGTTGCACCGGGCGTGGAGCGGGAGGTAAGGATCGAGGTCCCCAAACCGCCAGTCTTCAAAGGCGTCCATGATGCACAGGAAGTAGAGAATTTCCTATGGCACTTGGACCAAGTCTATAGAACAGGTCGGCTATGAGTGTGATCGGGTACTTGTTCTTCACGATAACCTTGTTCAGTGCCCGATAATCTATGCAAAGGCGCAATAACCCATCCTTCTTCTTTTGGAACAACACTGGGCTCCGTAAGGTGCTTTGGATGCATAGATATAGCTGGCTTCCAGAAGCTGTCTCAACTGCTTCTTGAGCTCCTCTAATTCGGGTGGTGCCATACGATAAGGTAGATATGCAGGTGGTCATGTGCGTGGCTCCAGCTCGATCCTGTGGTCGACCTCCCATCTTGGTGGCAAATATCTGGGCAGTTCCTCTAGCATGACGTCTTTGTTCTCTTCTAGCACCTTTTTTATGCGAGGTGGCAAGGGTCCTGGGGCACCATTAGAAGCTTGGAAGAAATCTAAGGGTATAGATGCACCTCTTACTACCTAGAAGGAGTTCAAAGAGGCATTTTTTGACCATTACTTTCCATTAGAGATCAAGAGGCCAATGCAGATTAGTTCATGAACCTCCACCAAGGGAATATGAGTGTGTTGGAGTATAGGCAAATTGTTGGTAACTTGAACATCTCAGTTGCAAACATTTTCCTGATCAAGGGGATGCCCTTATACTTAGGAAGCTA
>JAOTQJ010153596.1:0-74962 GCA_025642045.1 Solanum sejunctum
CTAAGTTAAGTAAAATGTTACATAGGTCCCAATACTTTATTAAATCGAACCAATTAAGGACGTTCGAGGTTTAAATTATGTTGCGGGTCCTAACAAAAAACTACAACCTTTCTAGAACTGGTATCACATGTACAAGCCTCTACATAAAAAATGCTCAAATGAAATACATGTCTAAATGTCTAGTTCTCGAATAGAACAAAATATAAAAAGTTAAAAATCTCCAAAAGGTTGCTGAAAGGAGAAGCAGCTACCTCTCGATAGATCTAAAACTCAATCTTACATATCAGAAGCTAGTAAGGAGGAATAGGGTCACAACCTACAAAAATGTAGCAAAGGGATCAGCAACAAACAACAGGGTAATAAGCAAATAGGACTAACCTAGAGTAAGTAATGAAGAACACAAGTAGGTACTAAGCAAATAGGACTAACCTAGAGTAAAGTAGTGAAGAATATAAGTAACTCTTTAACTCTCAACCATATGCCACCAAACTACAAACCTGCACTGATAAAAGTTCCAACATAGTATATACATATAATATATATATGAGTCATGAGGATATAATATAGACTTATCATATAGTATCACGTCTTAGAATATCCAAGTGATACACAAGTCACAAGGTAGGATAGACATCTACTCACATAAGTCATACTATCAATGATATCAAAAAAAAATGATATGAGATGGAGTGAATGTCGTGAGATGGAACAATACAATGCAATGTCAAATAACATGATGCATATTTGTCTTACGTTACACATCCACTGATAACCTTAGAGCGGATCTAATGGAGGCCACACATGGACCATATATTCACCGGAACCATTTTCCTTTAGTATTTACTTTCATATCTAGTCGAAACTATTTTCTTTTAATTTTTCATTTCTTTTCTTTTGTTCTTTTTTCTCTAGCCAGAACCATTTCCTTTCGACTTTTCATCATCAGTGGATCATCAAGCAAGCATATAATAATTGTAAAATAATCAAGTTCATGAAAATAGAATATGCAAAATGTCTATATACATCATGTATTTCAATAATAGAAACTCAGAAGTTCTCAAGTGCATGATTACACCCAAATTACACCTCCCAATTAAGATATAAATGGTCCTTGCTCAAATGTAGAACCTAACAATGGTTAGGGTCTATCTCACAAGGGATATGGTCCATACTTTGAGTAACTAAAGAAATTAAGATGAAATAATTGACTTACATATAGAAAGGGGGGTTTTAATATAAAAGCAATAAATTTATCCTAAACTAAGATCACGGTCAATGCAAGTGTGTTAATCTAGTCAGAAACAAAATTAGGGTATTGTGTTGCCCATGAATTCTCAATGTAGTATAACCTTATAATTGTAACCTTTTCTCGTGTGTAATAGTAGAACTGGTAATTTATGTTTACTAATTTCTTGGGCTGGCAAATAGAAAAATTTCACCACACAACTTGGGGCATCCACGAATGTCACATTACTAACCCTTACCTTGTCCTAGTACAACCATCCCTTGGGACATTCAGGTTGATTAGATGAGTGTGCTCATGTTGAATCCTGTTATTTATCCCTTTTTCTAGTCATTATACCCTAAGACTGGTGAGTATGAATAAGATGATCTCTAACATTGGCCATCCATTAAAAAACATTCAAAACAATGAAATAAATAATACCTGCACACTTTTCAAGGATTATGAATTATTCAGTTTTTACTTCGTTAGTTCTTCATGATTTCCACAACCCTAGTTGTGGATTTTAGCTACTCATATTTATTGTAGAATGAAAGAATCATGTTATGAATTTGCATACTTCAACACTTACAATGAAGAATTAAAGAGCAAGAAATCCAAAATCTTCACCTAAATCATAATAATTGAATCCGAAAATAAGAATAAAAGTTGTCTTCCCAAAATCTCAAAGAACAGTCTAAAATAAAGTGATAATATCAAGTCTCAAGTTCTGTACATCTAAAAATACATACAAACTCTATTTATAATAAAAGAAATTGAATTCCTAAACAGATTAGGAAAACTAAAATCGGGGTTTTTCACGAATAGAGTTACAGGCTGTAGATGCATTCACAGGCCATGGACTGACTTCGTAAGTTGCACCCTCAAAGTATACCTTCATTGTATGGCTCACCTCTTATAGATTGTAAATTGACTTATGAATAGTAAGTGCTTCTGTCCTAGTAACTTTCAGCAACTATACAAAATCATTGGACCTTAAATTACAAATTGATGTACGAGTAGTCAAATGAACACAACCCATCCTAATAACACATTGTTTCATCTTCCAAAAATAGGACCTCATAGGATCAAGACTATAAAACACCATCTATGGTTCATAGACTAAATCACGAAGTGTAGATGGTCTCGTAAACCCTCAAAAACCTGTAACTTGTCCATATCAGCACAAAGACTCCACAACTCCTGTAATCCTGCAAAAATAACATAGAAACACATCAAAGCTACTAATATCACTTAAAGAACATACAAAATTCTAAGTTTAAAGCGTTAAAAATATCATATTTTTATGGCACATCAACACCTTCAACTTAAATTTATTGTTTGTCCTCAAGCGACTGTCTCAATCCCATATAAGTAGTACAACAACACATAAACCTCAATGTCATGGCATACATCATATCTCATTCAATCACAAATGCCAAGTAAAACCATCAGTACATGTACAAGACATTCATCCAATAAACTCATACAGATTAATACATAAGAGAGTAACTTTGACAAGCAAGGTAATGTGTATATGCAACAATTACTAAGATGGCTCATAACTAACAATGTAGTCCAAGTGCCCTCACAAAAAAGAAGTCTTGTTTCTTACTCAAACTGATGTACTCTGATTCGATGCTAGGGACTGGAAAATACACTCACACTCACAATTTATATTCAAAAAATCTGTACAATACTATAGGCTTTCCCCTATAGTCATGACCATAACATTTGACTGGTTGAACTAGGATCACTATAGGATTTTCTTACCTTATAATGTAGGTTCGAGGGCTTGGTATTATATTTTTGGAACATAGTGACTAATTACCCTTCCTTGACACTGTGTTATTTCACACTTTACATTACCAGAACTTGCATTTTAACTCATAATTCCCTTTTTCAAATTTCAAACATTTTTGGGTGCACTTACTTTATTTTTTAGCTCATTGTCATTTATTTTTCTCAATTCTTATACTTTTCACATCATATTTTTGGCATTTATGCATTTTTCTCACCCTTATTTCACATTCTACCCTTTTCATTGTATTACTATCTTTTTACCTCCATGATGTTGTGATTTCTTTGCAACAACCACTCTCAACTTACGCTTTTGGTTTGAGTCAAGATGCACAATAGTCAAGGAGGGACCAGGACAAATTTCAAAATTTATATAGACAAAAATGTTTAGTTACTCAAGTATTTATAAAGAAAGGGTACATGTAGTGGTTAAACATTAGGATAAATTCATTTTAGGCTAAGTGGAGTATTATGAATAACGACCTCTGATCCTTTCCTAAGCAACCTAAAGTTTCAGTCAAAATAATAGGGCAATTCTAGATTGGAACACAGTATAAGAATTACACAATAAAACTCACACACACTTGCCACTAAATATAGTGTCAATATAGATATTTAAATCATGATTTGTTTTTACAACTAACCCTATCTGAAAAGAGCAAACACTTTTAACTACCGATCCAACACTATTGTTATCAAAACCACCTTTTTAGCATAATATTAATTTAAAAAATATGGGGTGTCATTTTTTCAGTATAAACAAACATATGCCATAAATATCAGTGCAATGTGCTACTAATACTACTTACATATCCTAAACATGCCAATTCAACAGGAAATAAATATCCTTAGGAAAAGAACACAAGCAAGAAACGCCTGCGGACTCAAAAATTAGGGTAGATGTAGGCCTTTGTTACTTAGATTTAATCGAGCCCTATAACTACTAACACCCCATTGAAAAATCCTTGTATTCTACTAAATGCAACAAAATTAAATAAAAGATAGCATAGAGGTCAAAAAGGAACATACCTAGGCACCTAAGCACTAATCTCCATCTGTGACTCACCACCTTCAACCTGTCTCCTCTACCCTAGCGGCCTATCCCGAGGGTCAAATACCCCTCACCTTCTCCTCCTCATATGTATGTCGCACTATTTCATCCTCTATAAAAGCTCATACAGCAGCCTCTATCAGTTTTCTCTCCAGCCTTTCTACATCTCGCCTGGTAGCATCAGAGTCATTATCTCTAATGCAGCACATCTTCCTAGAAGCATGGTCTGGGGACCCATCGGTAAATAGATCTAGCACCTCTGTAGAAATATCTTACAAGGGAATTGTGAAGGGTGCTGAAGTCATTGATCTCATCTCATCATGGAGATGCATGATCTCCATCTAGATAGATGTAATGTTTGGAGTCTGAGTTGATCTGAGGCACTTCTCCACATGCCTTTCAAATGCATCCATATGGCCATGTAATACTGCCAATCTCTATTCAAGTATGGCCATGAGCCATGCAGTACTGCCAATCTCTCCTTAAGTGTCGCCGTGAAGTGCTCCTGCATGCGCTCCTCAACTTTGGTATGGTCTTACAAACCCAAGGCCTAATCTACTGCAATAACTGATCTAACATAGACTTAGTGCAAATCTGTCTCTGCACCAGAGTCTAAATGGACTCTGTGGAGACATAAACCATGCGCATGGTCTGAGGACATGAAGGTAAAACCTATTGTATGGTAGAGGAAGTCGAAGTGGGCCTCATCTCCGTCCCTATTTCAGTACCACTCCAACTCATGAACAACAACAGCGATGGCAATAATAGTGGCCACAGGATGTAGAGGCTCAACAAACATCTTTGGTAATCTGATTATAGTGCACCGTGCTTGCTGTGGAACAACTGGATTCTTATTAGCCTTGATTAGGTTGGCATCCTGAGTCCTCTAAATGTCTATCATCATGTCCACATTATGCATGATCTTTTCCCCCATCTCTATACATGGTCAATGCAACAAACATGGGAATGGAATCGAAGAGGATTTCCTTAAAGAACGCTCATGTATCTCCTCTAATATACACAGAGTGAAGTCAACATAATATCCAATAATAATGATAACAACTAGTACTATGCAATCTACTATCAGGGTATTATCAACATGGGTCAACCAGATACGCGTACACACCATTGACCACCACAACATGCCAGCAAAGTTGAGTAAGGACTTTACAATAGGCTTGGGTCTAGATACCTAGTCCCTATCCTGGCCTTGTTCAGGGATATAACAAGAAATGCATCTCAGCAAGGCAACCTTTTAGACTATATATCTCATTAATTCCCCATCTAGAGCCTAGCCCAGGCGATAATAAAACTTAGTTGTAGTCACGATGGCCTGATAGTTGGGACCAAGAAAAAACCTACAGATGGTGGTCTCTAATATATCTATGGGAATGCCTCGCACCAATGCCTGAGTCAACCTACGTTGAGAGAGAGGCTTCACCTTCTTTGGCGTAGCCTCAATAATAGTAGCAGCACAAGCAAACCAGTGCTGGGGAAGTATTCCTCGATGGTGCTGCTAGCCATTCAAACTGTGACAAGCCATGGTGTCATGAAGAATTGGTACACTATCAAATTCGACTATCACAATTTGTGGCTCCTCAAATATGGTTTGGGTCTGCAGAACCCTATCATCTTGCTGGACATCCTCTAAATATATCTCCTGTATGTCCTTGATATACTAGCATCTCGATAGTTCAGCTATAGTAACTGATCCTAGGCCAGACCTGCTCGACTCTATGGACTCTAAACTTGACACCTTATCTGACCCTGAGCCCTCTCTGTCTGCGAAGCCTGACAAGGAGCCATCTCTGGAGTCTATCATCTGTATCGAGCTGCTCTTGTGTAAACCTACTTATTCATACTAGGGAGGTAGTAGCGTAATAACCAGTGGTTGGGCTAGCACTAACTATCCAGATGTTGCCTGGTATGTCACAGCTCAACACCCTCATGTGGATAGACGTTGAGCTCTTTTATATAGCCACTAGCCTTAGTATCCATAGGCTCATTTTGGTATCTACTATGTTACGCCTATATCTCATCCCGCTTTGGTCGTATACCCATGGTTTTTGTAAACACAACAAGATAATCACACATGAGTCCCATGAAAAACAAAAACAAAAAGAAAAATTAATCAAAAATTATCACCAGATGAAACTACAAAGGCTCACTTATGAGTTGTAGAGTAAACTACGGGCCATAAAAGGCCTTCGTAGAAAAGGGCATAGTAAATTTAACTGATGGATTTGCACATAAGGACTTAGTCATGACCCATGGTTTAAATCACGGGTCATAGACTGTGTCATTGTTGCAAAGGCACAAGTTCAATCAATCAGGTGTTAGAAACCATGAATACTGTTTACGAGGCATCGTTTGAACTACAACTCATAAATAAGCTCATTTGTTAACATTTGACAATATTAAGTTATTGGATCCTACTTACAAGGGGCAATTATGGTCCATGGATGAATCCATGGGTCATAAATGACCCTAGCTATTTTTGAAAAACCATAATTTTAATTTCCCGAGTCCAAGTTTGTTTCCAACACATGAAATATGTGACTACAATTCTGCTAATTTCCCAGCCAAAGAAAAATATAAGTGTCCACTTGTGCATATAGACTAAGTTACAACAATAGCGTATATAGATTTAATCAACATTGAAGTATAATGACATCTCAAACACAATCAAACATCCTCAATATTAGACTAACAAAAACCAGCCAACACAAGTTCATGCATATTCAAATCACGTTTTACCCCTCATTCACCTATTTAGTAAGACTCAAACAATATTCCCTCTACTGACAAATTAAATTAAAGCCAAATAGAGCACACAAATCTTGATAACTACCATTTGACCTTTTTTTTATTACCCCATTCAACATAATACCAAGATAATAATCTTGCTCATGTAGATTATGCAACTTCATTATCAATTTCAACAGGATAATACACTATAATTAATACCATCAGTGATTACACATGAATGCTTATTGATGAAGCAAGGGTATATGAATTCAACAAAACTCCTAGGCCAACATCCATAATTAAAAAATGATGTGCAATCAATTTACTCAATATGCTTAGGTTCCACTAATACTAGGGTAACCGAATCAAAGCAAACCACTTCTCTAAATTTCATAGTCAAACTTTCAAACTTGAGAATTTGGAAGATTCGAATAGATATACATACCAGAATCTTGAGTGAGAGGCCTAGAAAATAAAAAAAATCAAATAATAGGAGAACATGGGCCTTTCCAGAATAGTGATTGCATTGACGAAACATTTGCTTGAAAATATGGTGGGTATGTTGGAAATGATCGAAAGAGAGGAAGAAAGGGTAGGGTTTGGTTGTTTGTAAAATGTGAAATAAATGAGGGGTAATTTTAATCACCCCTCTTTTATTATATTTATCAGGCCGAGTAAAAAGTGAGATATTGAATCCATTAAATCCGTAATTACATATCGTATAAGATTGTATAGCCCATAAGTGTTAGTTTTATAGTTTTCAGGGCCTGGATTCTACGAATCAAACCATGAGTCACATAATGGCCTACGGCTCGTAACCTGAGTTTGTAGTTGCCCTAACACTTAGCAAAATTCCCAGAATCTTACCTGGGATCCACAAACCTTATTCGCGGCACATAGTTTGTTCTATCGACCGTAAAGTACGCTAATGAATTAAAGTGTGTAAAAGTCTACTAAATGGCAATAGTTCTACGACCAGTTCCACGAACCATGGTTTAAACCATAATCTCTACACTGACTCGTAGAAACCATTTATCTAAAATTTTTTACTGGTTTTCTACCTTAACCCTGTTCCTGCACATTCTCAAAAAAATAAACTATGACCTTATAACTTTCCAGTCTGTGTGTCTAAAATTACAACCAAATTATTGCAGTATGACTAAGACAAGTCCAAAAATCCACTATCTTGATCTCCTCTGTATAACCAAAATATCATTTAATTCTTTGGTCATTGGCTTTGAATATCATTCCATCATTTTACACTAACTCAACAAACCCATGGTTTAAAACATGTGTGACTTTGTAAGGACCCAAATGTTTGGACTTGAGCTTTCCAGGAAACAACGGTAGCCTTAAATTGAATAATAGAAACAAGTCTCCTGGTGTAAACTGACTATAGTCAATGTAATGGTGATGGTTCAGCTTCATCCTCTGCTTGTACAGTATCGAGCTTTCACATGCCCACACCTAAAATTTATCAAGTTTATTGAGTTGGCTCAGTGTTGAATTCGTCGGATCATTCCAGTCTAGATTAAACTTCTTAAAGGCCAATATCGCCTTATGCTCAAGCTCTAATAGTAAGTTACAAGCTTTACCGAAAATAAGTTAGTAAGGAGACATACCTATGAGAGTCTTGAACGCAATTTGGTATGTCCATAGTATGTCATCTAGCCTTTGCGACCAATGTTCTTGGTTTGCATTCACTATCTTAGATAGAATTTGTTCTCCCGATGAGATACCTTAACTTGCTTACTCATTTGTGGATGGTAAGGCATTTCCACTCTATGCTTGACCCCATACTTCTTTAGAAGAGCCTTGAACAACCTATTGCAAAAGTGGGAACCTCCATTGCTAATGATTGCCTGAAGGCTGTCGAACCATGAGAAGATATTTCTTTTAAGGAACATCGTGACACCTTTATTGTCATTGTTTTGAATCGAAATTGCTTCCACAAATTTTGAAGTATAGCCTACAACAACCAAAATATACTTGTTCCTATAAGAACTGATGAACGACTCGATAAAGTTTATCCCTAAAATATCAAAAAATTCAATAACCATGATGATGTTAAGTGGGAGATCATGCTTTTGGGAAACACCACCTTCTCTCTAACACTTGTCATAGGCTTTAGCATAATCATAGGCATCTTGGTGAATGGTTGGCCAGTAGTGGACACTTTGCAAGATCTTTTGTGTTGTCCAAATTTCAATATGATGCCCACCAACCAATGATGAATGACAAGCCTCCAAAATTCTCATGATCTCCACCCCACTAACAAAACGACAAATAATCCTATCTACATAGACATGAAACAAATAATGTTCAAACTAAAAAAACTTCTTCATATCAGACATAAATATACAACACTAGTGAGAAGTCAAATCTGGTGGCACAACATCACTGACTAGGTAAGTTTGCATAATATGCGAACCATTATATCTAATCATGAGATGATACAAATACTCTCTCATCAATAAATGAATCATCAATATCCACCCCATCGTTGAACTTTTCTATAGCCATATCCTCGAATTTGGAAAGGTGTCAGCAACCTGATTCTTTATCCCTTTCCTATTGATCACCTCAAAGTCAAACTCTTAGAGAAGAAGTACCTAAGGAATCAACCTTAGTTTTGCACCCTTCTTTTCCATCAAGTACCACAATACCAAATGATCAGTATGTACAACGACTTTGGTTCCCAAAAGATATGATCTGAACTTTTCGAACGCAAAGACTACTTCAAGTAAATCTTGCTCAGTAATAGTGTTATTCTTTTATGCTACATTAAGGGCTTTACTGGCATAGTAAATGGGATGAAGTACCTTCTCTTTACATTCTGCTAGCACCACACTAAATGCGACCCCACTTACATCATACACAATCTAAAAGGGCAAAGTCTAATCTAGAGCAACTACGATAGACATCAATATCAACCTTAGCTTTAACCCTTCAAATGCCTTCTAATATGCATCATCAAACATGAACTTAGAATCTTTCTCAAGCAACTTACACCAAAGATGTGTAATCATTGAGAAGTCCTTTTATGAATCGTCTATATAATCTTGCATATACCAAGAAATTCCTCACCCCTTTGATAAAGATAGGCTGGGGGAGCTTCTCAATGACCTCGACCTTAGCTCTATCTACCTTTGTGAAGATCCTGTGTCACAACACAATGCCTTCCTTCACCATTAAATGATACTTTTCCCAATTTTGAACAAGGTGACACTCTTCACATCTCTTAAGCATATTGTGCAAATACCTCGAGCAATCTTCGAATGAATCTCTGATCTTAGGCATATTTATATATCAAACTAGCCAAAATTGTCCATATATAGAGATTAGTCAAAGGATAAATCAATAGAGTTTAGGTGTTTTTAGTGTGATTCAGCGTGTTTTAATATTCCTGGGTCAAGTGTACTTGTTAGGTGTGTTTTGCTGGTTTTTGAACAAAATATGCAAGTCTGCACTCACATTCGAAGTTTGAGGAATAACACAACTGCAAACTAATTGAAGAATTCAATTAGCCCAACAAAAATGCTCAAGTGCACATCGCAAACCTACAAAAAAAGCTATGCCAGCATAAATCATGGAGAAAAAAGCGCGAAGCAGGAAAATGGGTGAAGTTCGCATTGTGGACTTGTACAAGAAAAGGAGAAATAGGCCTAGTTAACATTAAATGGGAAAATCTACTCAAAACAACCTACTCTATGTTGTGGACTTTGAAAACCCTAGGGCAAAGGTGAGATACAATAATTTTAAGTTATATTTAGTTTAGAACATTAGGTTTCATATCCGGTTTTGTACAGAACAGAGGATAGAAGACTAAGAAGTTCATTCTAGGGTTACTTTGGTTAGTTTTTACCTTTGATTTTTCATTCCGAATGTTGATTAACTTCTTATTGAAGTTTAAGACAATGATATGTGGCTAATCTTCCTATATTTTGGGATTGTAGCCATAGATAATGTTCTAGTTCTTGGGGTTGGCATATTATCAATGACTTTTGACTAAGTTATTCTTATATTACTTTTATCAATACTTCATAGCCTAATCAACGACAGTGTAAATTACTTGTTCATTTTTGATTCAAGAGATGTTGGAATGAATAGAACACTGCAATATAGAGAGCTTTTTCAACTAGGAAACTAGATTGATTTATGTAAGGGAGACCCGTGACAACTATCTTTGCACCTAGTTTGGTTCAAGGAAGATAACATTAAAGCATTCATATTGATTTTATCTATCCCCACTCAACACTATAGTTAGATAATCAATATAGGTAGGCTGATAGAGGCGTGCAACCCTGCTTAGGTACTTTTAATCATTCAAATCAATAATCAAGAAACACAAACATAAGTGCAAGCATTGATGTTTACTATGAGTGTCAAAAAGGTTACAATCCTAGAATCATACTTAATATGATAATTCACTACAAACTAGTTAACTATAGTAGTTATAATTATTTACTATAATTTTTAACTCAATCTTTTCATTATTTTCCATAAGGCCATACTTAATGCAATAAATTATATTAGTAATTGACTTTGGTTTAAATCCCTTGGGTTTGATATTCTGGATCCTAATAAGGACAACTATATTACTTGTTAAGACCATGTACACTTGCGTGCTCTAGGGAGTAACACGATTTTTGCATTGTCGCCGGGGATTTAAATTTATGAGTTAGTTAATTTTCAAAGTTGTTTTGTTTTTTTTGTGTTCACTATGCTTGATCTTAGTCGTCTTGCGTTTGTAGGTATTCAGTTTGTTACCATAGAGGAACCAGACTCTTGCTTCCACTAATCAAAAAGGAGGGCAAGTGTCTTGTAACCAATTCTGCAGAAGTCAACTCATTGAATAGGATGGCCAAGAAGATAATAAAAAAAAGGTTGAACTTGTTTTAGAATAAATGGTTGAACAGAATCTACTTACACCAGTAGCAACGCCTAGGTCGATCAGGGATATGGCAATCCTATGTACTACTAATGTCACTAGCTTCTTTCAAAAGCCAGAGCCTTGTGGTCATTGGAAGCTCAAATAGAACATGTTCCAATTGCTACACTCCACCGGGGAATTTACTCAGTTGCAACATGAAGACCCTTAGGCCCATCTTTAGAACTTCTTTGAGATCGTTCATACTTTCATCCCTATAGGGGTAAATAGAGACTATGTGAGAATGACCTTGTTTCCCTTCTCACTATTAGGGGAAGAACGAAGCTGGCTACAAATTGAGCCACCCAACTCAATCACTTCATGGGATGAGCTAGCTAGAAAGCTACTGACAAGATTCTTATCATATGGCAAAACAACTAATCTCAGAAGTGAGATTTTGAGCTTCTAGCAAAGACTTGGAGAAAATTTATACCAAGCTTGGGACAGGTTTAAAACCCTTCTCAATAATTGTCCCCATCATTGTTAGGATAATGAGGTTCTAGTCCAAACCTTCATTTAAGGTTTGGAGCCCAACACCAAGATTCTTCTTGATTCTATTGCAGGGGGAAAGGTAGTAGAGAAGACATATGATAAGTTGTATGCTCTTCTGAATCGCATTACACAAGGCAATCCTAAGTAGAATATAGGATTTAAATGACTAACAAGCAGAAGTAGGCTAGCATATTAGAGGTGGATGCACTGACTATCTTGTAGACCCAAGTGTCAGAAATGTAAAATATAGTGACAACTTGCTTCGAAAGCTTGTCTTTGGGCCCACAGCTAGCTCCACTGAATATGGTCCAACAACAGTAGAGTGGTTGGTGTGATGTGTATGGAGGAGTCCGCATGGTACAATTCTGCAGGGCCAATCTAAAGGTTGTGAACTTTGTAGACAATGCCAACAAGATAGGCATTCAGAAGAATAAAGGATCCCTTCAGCTTAGGCTATAATGTGGAATTTTATTCTATAATCAGTAGATGTAGTACCCGGCAAAGTAAGCCAATTCGGTCAATATGAGTGATAACGAGGTATTGAGGAAGAGATTGGTAAACCAGCAAAGGCAAGATGATGAAATTTGCCAAAACATGTAGAGCCTACAGAACCTAGATAAGTAGTTAGGGAAATTAATAAACAATGTCGATGTTAGCCATCAAAGAGGCTTGCCAGGGAACATTAACCTCAACCCTAATAATGATAATGTAGTCAGCACCAAAAGGGGTAAATTGTAGCTAAGTTGGTCCTAAAGTAGAGTGATGGGACTGAAACAAGCATTGATAAGGGTGTGGAGGCTATCATTCCCAGTCCACCTAATAATGAAGCAACTCTAACACCCAGGCCTCCACCTCCCTTTCCTCAAAAAATGAAAAAGAAAGAGCTGGATGAGTGCTTCCAAAAGTTCGTCAGGCTCCTAAAATAGATACAGATTAACTTACCTCCTATTGATGTTTTGTAGGGAATCATGAAGTAAGCTAAATATGTGAATAATATTGTGTCCAGCAAGAACAAGTTGGCTAAGTTCGAGATTATGGCACGCATGGAAGAGTGCATCTCAAAGATTTTAAACAACGCTAAGCTTCCAAACAAGTTGAAGGATCCTGGGAGCTTCATTGTGCAACTGGATATTGGAAACTTCTTGAACACCATAGGGTTATGTGATCTGGGTGCAAGTATCAATCTCACGCCCCGTTTTATATTCTTAAATTTAGGGATGGGTAATCTAACCCCACCACTATGTTGTTAGAATTAGCTGATTGTTCAGTGAAAGACCGGATGGGCTTATAGAGTATGTCTAAGTCCAAGTAGACTTTGTCATCCTAAACTTTGAACCTGATCCAAGGTTCCATTCATTCTTGGTTGCCCATTCTTAGCAAAGGAAGGGCACTGATTGATGTTACAATTGGGCATCCCACCATCCAAAACCATGCCATGGTGGACGTTTTTGAGTATCTGACACTGTGATGGCTTTGAAGTTGCCCACTGCATATGAGGACTTGGCAGCCATCACAGTGTCAGATACAGTAGTTGTAGTAAGCCAAGTTGAGATTAAGGATCTTCTAGCTAGGGTATTATTGAATCAAGGGCTAATGGATGACTTAGAAGTAAAAGAAATCAAAAGTGTATTGAATAACCACAATGTTAGCATGCTAAAGAAAGTAGTTGAGCCCCTAAATAGGATATTGGGACCTATACCCAAACCCTCAATCGGAAAAGCTCCTCAGGTAGAGTTGAAGTCATTTCCATCACATCTCAGGTATGTTTTTGTTGGTGAAAATAATAGTTCACCTGTAATCTTGTCTACTTCGTTGACTGTAGTCCACGTGGGAGCTATTGTTGCTATGCTGAAGTGAAGGAAATGAGCAATGGGTTGCAAAATATTAGCAGCCATGGCATTAGCCCAGCCCTATATATGCACATGATCTTTACGGAGGAGGGACACAAGCTAGTGGCCCTGACACAATAGAGCTTGAACCAATCATGAAGGAAGTGGTCAAGTAAGAGGTGATAAAGTGGTTGGATGCAAGTATCATCTTTCCAATCTCGAATAGCAAGTGGGTGAGCCTAGTGCAGTATGTCCCCAAGAAATAGGGGATAACCATTGTCGCAAATGATAAGAATAAGCTTATCCCAGCAAAAACAGTGACAGGGTATATACATGGACTACAGGAAGTTGAATGAGGCCACCATGAAAGACCATTACCCAGTCCCTTTCATTGATCAGATGCTAGAGTGGCTGGCAAAGCAGGAGTACTACTGTTTCTTGGATGGGTACTTAGGGTATAATCAGATTAAAATAGCACCTGAGGATCAAGAGAAGTCCATATTCATTTGTCCTTATTGGACATATGCATTTAGGCGTATGACCTTCGCCCTACGCAATGCACCAACCACTTTTCAAAGGTGCGTGATAGCCATATTTAATGACATGGTGGAGGATTTTTTAGAGGTCTTCATAGATGATTTCCCAATATTTGGTGAGTCATTTGAAGTATGTCTGTATAATCTAGACAAGGTGCTAGCTCGATATGAAGAGACTAACCTCGTCCTAAACTAGGAAAAATGTCATTTCCTAGTAAAAGAATGGATAGTTTTAGGGAACAAGGTGTCAAAGCACGTTCTACAGGTGGATATAGCAAAAATGAGGTGATAGAAAAGCTACCTCCACCTGTATCAGTCAATGGAGTTCATAGTTTTCTTGGGCATGTGAGGTTCTACTGTAGATTCATCAAGAATTTCTCAGAGATTTCAAAGCCAATGTGCACTCTACTAAAGAAAGAGGTACATTTTAACTTTGATGCTATATGTTTACGGGCCTTTGAGACGCTGAAGAAGCGGCTAACAGTAGCACCCATATTGACAACACCAAATTAGGACCTCCCTATCGAGCTAATGTGTGATGCTAGTGACATTGTTGTGAGAGCGGTGTTGGGAAAGTGCAAAGACAAGGTATTTCACACTATATACTATGCAATAAGACCCTTAATGCAACACAATACAATTACACAATTACTAAGAAGGAGATGATGACACTAGAATATGCATTTGACAAGTTCAGATCCTATTTGGTGGGCACTAAAGTCATAGTTTTCAATGATCATGCAGCTATATAGTACTTGTTTAACAAGAAAGATGCCAAAACCTATCTAATCAATGGATCCTTTTTCTTCAAGAGTTCAACATTGAAATCAAGTATCAAAATGGGTGTGAGAACTAAATTGTTGATCACTTGTCTCGCTTGGGGAATAATGCTCACATAGGTGAGCAATAACAAATTAAGGAGGAATTCCCGGATGACCAACTGTTGTCCTTACAAGTAGAGGGGCTATCGTGGTATGCTAATATTGTCCATTACCTAGTGAGTGGGGTATTGCCCTAGATGCTAACTATCAGCAAAGGAAGCGACTAGTTTATGATGTGAAGGCTTATATGGGATGATCCATAACTCTTCAAGCAAGGTATTGATAGAATGGTCAGAAGGTGTGTCCCAGAGGCAGAAATGTGAATGATACATGGGAGATATTATGGTTTACCCTATGGGGGTTATGTTGGAGGAGAGTGAACAATCCACAAGGTGTTACAATTAGGATTGTTTTGGCAAACTCTCTTCAAGGATGCAATACAAATTATGAGAGCATGTGATGCATATCAGAGATCGGCACCATTTCCAGGAGGCATGAGATCCCTCTAAACAACATTTTAGAGGTGGATATTTTCGATATATAGGGGATGGACTTCATAAGTCCATTCCTACCCACTTTTGGTACTCACTATATCTTGGTCACAGTTGATTATGTGTCCAAATAGGTCAAAGCAATAGCTTTGCCCACCAATGACTCCAAGGTGGTGAGTAAGTTTCTCAAAAAGTAGATCTTCACAAGGTTTGGGACTCTAAGAGCCATCATAGTGATGGGGTGTACATTTCATCAACCAAATAGTGAAGAATCTGTTAGCTAAGTATAGAGTGAGGCACAACATGGCTACAAATAGCATCTACAGATGAGCAGCCAAGTAGAGGTGTCAAATCATAGAATGAAGAAAATATTACAAAACACTGTCAATGCCACCAGTAAAGACTAGTCCATCAAGCTTGATGAGGCCTTGTGGGCCTATAGGATGGCTTACAAAACCTGATCGACACATCTCCATATAGTTAGTCTATGGTAAGTTATGTCACCTCCCTATCGAGCATGAACACCAAGTGTATTGAGAAATCAAAAAGCTCAGTCCCGATCCAAAGCTCGCAGGGCATAAGAGATTGGAACAACTGGAGGATTTGGATGAATTCCAGCTCAAAGCATATGAAATGCCAAGATCTATAAAGAAAAGACAAAGAACTGGCATCACAGGCACATCATCAAGCGTATTTTTGAACCTAGACAAAAGGTACTTCTCTTTAAACACTCGTCTTAAACTTTTTCCAGGTAAGCTAAGGTCCAAATAGAGTGGGCCATACATGATGGTAAGTATGATGACATATAGTGCAGTTGTATTAAGAGAGAAACCCACAAACCAAAGTTTTTTGGTTAGTAGACAGCATGTCAAACACTACTACGATGAGGACACGAGTCATGATGAAGAGGCCATAGGTTTGGCCAATGATAAGTAGGTTATTGTTGAGTCGTGCCACGATAATAAATCAGGCGCTGCACTGGAGGCAACCTATGGTAAAGTAACTATAATTGCTTTAATTTTCTGTTTATTTTTATTTTTAATAAAAAACCCATAGAAAATTTTCTTTTTTCACAAAATGTTGGTTCGCGACCAGTCCGCATCGTGGACCTCCATTTCTCAAGTGCAAAATTTTTGCATCTTCAATTCCTATCAATCCATTAGGTATTTTTAATTTTTCTTGGCCAAATTAACTTGTTTCATTATTTTATTTCGGTGCTTTAAAAAAAATTTTTTTAACCCCAAAAAATTTCTTAACTAGACCTGTCACGGGACGAGTCCCAAGTAAGTGGCCCATAAATGCGAAAAGTTCTGAAAGACTCAATGTACAAGTCTGTGACCTATCCGTATCATAGACCTATCACAGACAAGTACAAATTTTTGCAGCTTCTAAAAACCAACCCAACCCACTACCCCCTATTTAAACTGATCCCCCAACACATTTTTCACCACTTTTATGCATGAACAGTCATGAAAATTATCACGACCCAAGGCTAGGGCCTAGACGTGACACGACCAATGGAGAACCTGAAGGAACCCCAAGTTAGCCTCGTAGCATATCAAATGCATCCTTTGTCATGGAAGCAATTAAACAATAATAGTGAATGAAAATAAGGATAAAAGGTCTAAGGAAGTCTTTCATAGCATTAAGACATACAAGAGTCAAGAGAGTCAAAACTCATAGTATCATTACATAACTTATCCAAAAACACCTCTACACTTATAATTGAGAGAGGGACAAGACAATAGTCCAGGCTCACCGTCATAGTCAAAATCATATAATTAGATAATGAGAGCTTTTAGATAACATAAAAACAAGAGATATCATCCCCGGAGTTGAGAACTCACAAAAGTTGCTTTGCGAAGATAGTACTACCCACGAGGATGAGGAGCTCTGGTTCCTAAATGGTAACATCATGTAGTCATAGAGTATGCGTTAGTACATTTGAAAGTATTATGTATGTAAGATGTAATGCAACAAGAGATAGGCAACATAATCAAAATGCGTAATTAGACAATGTATGAGCATATAGCAATATGGCATGCATGAATGATGCTTGAGTAAATAATGCTTACATAGAACATATTATATGTGTAGTAAAAGACCTCTTAATGATTCTCATACCCTACAATCCATGGTGATTGAGGTATCAATCCCTTAATTGGTTGATGGTTGTCTCACCCTACCATCCATGGTGATTGAGGTATCAACCCTTCAATTGGTTAATGGTTGTCTCACCCTAAAATCCATGGTAATTAAGGTATAGCACCCCTTCAACAAGGTGTGGTCAACTTGCACCTCTATAGATACTTTTTATGGAAAAAACACATATATACACTCCTTTTATAATCATAAAGTCATTCAAGTCATAGGTTATGCAATAGATCATCAATAGCTCTGGAACCCTAAACCGGTCATTTTATCAAACACTTGGTGCGTGTGCAATGCTAGTGTAAAACCATGCAATTCAAGAGCGAAATAATGCAAGAAAACTTGAAGTAAATTAACCCACAAATACTTGGTAATACCCTTATAAAATATACATTGAAATCCTTCATCAAATCTCAACGTAGATACTAGATTCATAACTCAAAACATGCTCAAACAGTCATATTTTTATGAAACCCCAACGTAGTTCATAGTCAATCTCATAGTAAGTAAGACTAACAAGTAAATTAACTTAGAAACATCTAATTTAATTAAAAGAGAAGCTTGGGCACCATGAGTGAAAGGACCCAATGGTAAAAACCTACATACCTCAACTTTGGAGAATTCCTTGATGAAGATTGAGATGAGAACTTGAAGTTTGAGTGATTTCCTTAAGATATGGAATGAGATTTGGCTCTTGAATTTTTGAGAGAAATATTTTTCAAAGTGAGTATTGGAGAATGTCTTGTATGATATGATGGTGAAATATGGCTAAGTATATGTTTTTATGCAAGGGAAGGCTTAGGCCCAAGACCTAAAAGCCTTGGACCAAAATAAAATAACTAGGCAAAAATTAACACTGAGGAATGCCCTTGGCATGTCACACCTGGCGAGCAACAACAACAACAACAACAATATACCCAGTGAAATCCAACATGTGGGGTCTGGGTAGGGTAGATTATACGCAGACCTTACCACTACCACATAGAAGTAGAGAGGCTATTTCCTAGAACCCGTAGCTTAAAACACAGAAGTAGAAATAACTAAATAGGACAAAAGAAATGTAAGTAAAGGGAAAGGGACAGCAGGTGCAACTAGCAATGAATAGCACATAACAGTATGTAACTATGATAAACTAACACATATCAGCCTGGCAATGAAGAGAAAAAGGAATAGTAATAGTAAAGATAGTACAAATACTATAATAATAATAAGAAGGCATTGGAGAAGAGGACGAAGAAGAGGGAGAGGGAGAAGAACTTATCCCGCTACTCTAATCCGTGTCCTCCACTCCTTTCTATCTAAGGTCATGTCCTTAGTGAGGTTGAGTTCTGTCATATCCTGTCTGATCACCTCCCGAGGGAGCAAAATCTTCTTTAGAAATTGCATTTTTGGATTATTAAATTTGATACGATTGCTGTAAAATCGGGGATAGACCTATTTCTCACTCAACGTTTCCCCTGGTCATGAGTATGAAGTCAATTTTTCAATATCACATAGGAATTTTGACATATATGAAAATTATGATTATGGGCACTTCCAAGGACATTTTTTGGCACTTTTTTGGGCAATTTCAATATCTCCCCCTTCGGAACATTAGTCCCCGAATGTCAAAGAAATGTACATAAGAAGGATAATCATGAAGAGATCAGCCCCAACAAGAATGCAACAATGTACTTAAACACCATTTTCAAAAATCTCAACATAAGTATTAAAATCACCATGAACTTGTCAACATAAACATGAATGTATTCAAATGACATATAGGGCTGATACATGAGACATGAAATCACAAAGAAGACTTAGAATTTTTACCTTAGACTTGAATGGAATGGGAAAGATAGGGATATAACTTTTGTATGTCCGCTTGGCCTCCTGTATAACACTTTTGGCTTGTTGATTCATGCAAAGAACCTTAACGGAAGCACATCCTTGTTTCTCAACCTCTTCACTTGTCTATCCAAGATCTCTACCGAAACCTCTTCATAAGTCAAGTTGTCTTCAACCACACCAATCTAATGGAACAATAACATTTGGGTCGCCCACACATTTCCTCAACATAGACACATCCAAAATCGGATGAACCAAGTCTATTTCACTAGGAAACTCTAACTCGTAGGACACCTTACCAATCTACCTCAACACCCTATAAGGACCCACAAATATTGGACTCAATTTACCCTTCTTACCAAAATGAACCACACCCTTCATGGGTGAGACCTTCAAATATACCCAATCACCAACTTTAAATTCAAGCTCCCTTCTTCTCACATCGGCATAGGACTTTTGATGACTTTCAGTTGTTTTCAACCTTTCCTTACTCAACCTTACCTTCTCCATAGCCTGCATAACCAAATTTGGACCTAACAAATCTATTTTCCCTACCTCAAACCATCCAACTAGGGACCTACAACGTATACCATAAATAGCCTCAAAAGTATCCGTACTAGTGCTAGAATGATAGCAATCATTGTAATCAAACTCAATCAATGGAAGATGATCATCCCAACTACCCTTAAACTCCAATACACAAGATCTAAGCATATCCTCAAGAGTTTGGATTGTTGTTTTGGCTTGGCAATCCATTTGAGGATGAAAGGCCATACTAAGCTTTACCTTGGTACCAAGACACATTTAGGAAGACCTACAAAAGTGTGAAGTGAATTGAGCACCATGATATGATATGATAGATAAGAGACCCCATGCAATCTAACCAACTCATAAATGTAAAACCTAGCATAATCTTCGGCCCCATAAGTAGTCTTAACTGGTACGAAATGAGCTGACTTTATCATTGTGTCAACCACAACCCAAATAGAATCAAGACACTTTCTATTCTTAGGCAACGCAACCACAAAATTCATGTTAATTTCCTCCCACTTTCAAGTAGGAATCTCTATGTCTTGGGTTAGGCCACCTGGCCTTTGTGTTCAACTTTGACTTGTTGGCAACTATGACAACCAGATACAAATTTGGCAATGTCTTCCTTTATACCTCCCCGCAAAAACACATCCCTCAAATCTCTATACATCTGGGTAGAATTGGGGTGAATAGAATAAGAAAAATTATGAGCCTCATTAAGAATCCTCTTTGTCAAGTCTTCCAAATAAGGAACACACAACCTACCTTGGTACCAACGGGCACCACATCCCCCTTAGGAGAAAACCTTCACCTTGTACTCTCTCACCAAGGCCTTAAATTCTAACAAGGATGGGTCAAGATCTTGCTTTTCTTTTACCTAATCAACCAAGGAAAATTTTGAACCATCAACAACCACAATACCACCATTATCAATCTCTTCCAACCTAACATCCAATCTAGCCAACTGATGAACCTCTCTAGCTACCTCTTTTCGCCGACATCAACATGAGCTAGGCTACCCATAGACACCCTACCCAAAGCCTTGTCCATAATATTAGCCTTACTAGAGTGATAATCACACTCATATCATAATCCTTAAGAAGCTCTAACCACCTTTGTTGCCTCAAGTTGCGATCTTTTTAAGTGAACTATATTGGAGACTCTTGTGATCGATAAACACATCAACGTGCACCCCATACAAATAATGACACCAAAATTTCTAAGTAAATACCAGGGCAGCTAATTAAAGATCATGAGTAAGATAATTCTTTTCATGTACCTTGAGTTGTCTAAAAATAGGCTATCACCTTACCATTTTAGATCAAACACAACCCAAACCAATCCAGGAGGCATCATAATACATAACAATTCCTTCCAACCCTTCCGGTAGAGGCAAGGCAGGATTGGAGACAAGCTTATCCTTCAAGGTTTGGAAACTCTTTTCACACATCGGTCCACACAAACTTAGCCTTCTTTTGGGTCAACTTATTCATAGGAGAAGCAATAGAAGAGAACTCATTCACAAACCTTCGGTAATAACCCACTAAGCCCAAGAAGCTTCTAATATCCAATGGGGTAGGTCTAGGCCAATGTCTAATCACCTCCATTTTCTTACGATCCACCTTAATACCATCCGTCGACACTACATGACCTAGAAAGTCAAACCTCTTTTAACTAAAATTCACACTTCTCTTACTTAGTATACAACTTCTTTTCCCTTAATTATTATAGCACCTCCTTCAAATGATCCACATGTTCCTTCTTACTATAAGAGTAGATCAAGATATCATCAATAAAACAAACAAATCAAGGTAGGGTTTGAAGACCCTATTTATAAGATTAATGAAGATAGTCGGTACATTGGTCAACCAAAAAGACATAACGAAAAGTTCATAATGCCCATACCTAGTCCAGAAGGCCATCTTGGGAATGTGACAATCCCTCAACCTCACTTGGTGATACCCAGATTGAAGATCAATCTTAGAGAAGTGACTAGCCCCTTGAAGTTAGTCAAATAAAACATCAATCCTTGGTAGGGGATACTTATTCTTGATGATGACTCTATTAAGTTGTCTGTAGTTAATGCAAATCCTAAGAGAACCATCCTTCTTCTTCACAACAAACACTAGTGCACCCCAAGGTGATTGGCTAGGCCTAATAAAACCCCTCTCCAACAAATCTTTTATTGCCTCTTACAACTCCTTCAACTCCATCGGGGCCATAAGGTAAGGAGGAATAGACATAGGTTGAATGTAGGGAAGGAGATCTATTCCAAAATGTATTTCTCTTTCGAGAGGAACACCGAGAAGGTCACTAGGGAAGACATCTAGTAACTCATTAGTCATCGGAACTAACTCTGTGGGAAGGACTTTAGACTCTACATCCCTAACCCTTACAAGATGATAGAGACAACCCTTAGAGATAACGTTTGGGCTTTAATGCAAGAAATAAGCATACCCTTGACCACCATGTCATGACTCTCCCACTAAAGGATGGGTTCATCGGAGAATTGGAATTTGACCCTATGGGTTAAACAATCAATAAAGGCGTAATATGCATGTAACCAATCTATCCTAAGAATGATATCAAAATCCACTAAATCCAACTCAAAGATCCCAAGGCAATACTTTATGCAAGATGCAAATGGGACAATTTCTATAGACCTTTCTAGAAACAATAGATGCACCAATAGGAGTAGATACCTCATAAGACTCACACCATAATTCGAGTTCAACATTAAACTTTTTGGCAACAAAAGGAGTAATAAAAAAAGGAGTGGCACCCAGGACTATCAACGCATACACATCAAAATTAAAGACTTTTAACATACCGGTAATGACATCGAGCACCTTCATCAATCCATTACCTCCCTTGAAGAGAAACAACAACAACTACAACAACATACCCAGTAATATCCCACAAGTGGGGTCTGGGGAGGGGAGATTGTACACAGACCTTACCGCTACTTCAGAGAAGTAGAGAGGCTATTTCCTAAAAATAATTAAATGTCAAGAGCATAGAAGCGATTATGTCATGGGGCATTACCTTGAGGCCACATCTACCCAACGGGACCACAATAGCACCCCAAACTTTGCCACGATTTCTTGGACAATCTACTTTTTTGTGTCCAAGCTCCCCACAACCAAAGCATGCGTTAAAATCTTTCAAACATGGGCCTATATGATTCCTTCCACATCTAGGATACCCATTAATAAGAGCCACACCTCCAACACCTTCAGGCCTACGGAAGTCATTAGTGAACCCCTTATTAGTAGCATGAGGAGGCCCTTAGCCTTGCTAAAATCTAGCACCCTTTTGGAACTTATCCTCAAACCGAGCCTTTTTGGCCTCACGCCCCCTTCTCTTCCTCATCTTTTCCTCTTCCATTTAACAGGCATATGTCATTAACAGAGACAAGTCCATGTCTCTAATTAGCATGGCGGATCGGCATTCTTCACTGACCAAGTTGGAGACTCTCATCACGAACTTATTCATCCTGGATCTAGGATCGACCATAAAATGAGGAGCATGCTTTGAAAGATCGTTAAACTTGAGGGCATACCCCCTCACACGTACAACACCTTGTTTCAAGTGCACAAACTCCACCACCTTAGCTTTCCTAATCTTAAGAGGGAAAATCGGTTTAGGAAAGCCAATTTGAACTCCTTCCAAAGAACCACATTACCAACCCCCTTCTCACCCTTTCATTGATCATACCATATATGAGCTACCCTTTTTAGTGGGTACGCTACCAACTCTGCCTTTTCATTCTGCTCAACACCTATGATATTCAAGATTTTGTAGACCTCATCAATGAATTCTTATGGATCTTCATCCACCTTTGGCCCATAGAACACTGGAGGATACATACTCATGAAGTCTCTTGTCATAGCTCCCAGGGTAGTAGCATGAGGGGATTAGGCCCCTCGATTGACTTGGTTGGCCACCACTTGGGCAAGCATACTGAGAGTATCCTAGAGCTCATCATTGTTAGGTTGCTCCTCTGGAGTTTAAGCCCTTCGTCCTCGAGTGTTTGGCATGATCTATTATAGCAATGAACTATAGTTAAGGGAAAACCTTACCATAACTCTATAGCACGACTTAGAATATGAAGAGGGGAAACATTTTATAAAATGTCTTATAGCCTCCTACTCATAGTCATGCCGTGCTTCACAACCATGAATAGGACTCTAATCGATGTTGTGTATTGGACTCTGAGGATCTACCAACTAGTATTCTGATACTAAGTTTGTCACAACCCAAGCCTAGGGCCTAAACATGACATGGAGAAAGGGAAATATATAAAAGGCCCCAAGCAAGTTGCATAAAGCTTCATTACACATCCTTGGTCGCGGAAGCAAAAAACCAAGCATCAAGGATAAAAGAATGGGGAAACTGAGGCGAAGGGAAAAGATTACACAATGTCAAAAGTAAAATACAGTAGTCAAGATCATATAATAGGACATCAATAACAATAGAGTCAAGGCTCTTAACATAGATACATAACATGTCCAACAAACACCTCTAAAACATAGATAAGAGTGGGGACCAAGACAAAGTAACATTGCTCACCCTCATAGTCAAATAGATAATAAAAATGGATGTGTTAATACATAATAGGAGCAATATAGACTAAGGTCCCCAAAATTGAGGACTCACTAAGTAACTTGAGTAGTGTCGAACAAGCCATGTAGAGGAGGAGGAGGATCAACTTGGGCACCGATTCCTACATGGTAACATTATGTAGGCATAGAGTATGTGTTAATACATTTGAATATACTAAGTATGTAGTATGCAATGCAACAATAGATAGGCACCATAATCAAAATCTATAATGTTAAGGAATAGATATAATATAAAAATATGGCATGTATATCAATGCTTAAGTAACTCATGCTCATATAGGACGTCATTTGTGAAGAATAGACCAACTAGATTTCCAAAGTATGAACCCCTTGGTCTATTGATGATGATCTTACCCCATCACCCTGGTGTTGTGGTACAAACCTCTTACATGGTTGACAATAATGACACCTTATCACCCTAGTGGCAAGGTACAAACCACTCACATTGTTTGATGAGTACAAACCCCCACCTCGGTTATTCGAGGCCATAGTCCCCCTGGATTGGCCACGGTCTAATGCAATACTTTATATAGAATTTATCATATACATTGGATTATTTCATTATCATTTATTCATTCATATCATATCTCATTCTTTGGACGTTCAATTCCACAAGAAACCCTAGCCGAACATTATATCAAACACTTGGGGTGTGAAATGGGGGTAAAAGACCATGTAATTTAGAGATGAAATCATGCAAGAAAATTTATTGTAAAACTATCAATCAAAACCTTGCAAAACCCCTAAGAAATTCACATCAAAACACCTCATCAAATCTAACATTAGATCCAAGATTTAGCGCTCAAAACATGCTAAATCAACCATACTTTCATGAACTCAAATAACTGTACAGTAAATTAATTAATATATTAGACCCACATGTAAAATCAACTTTAAATCATACAAATTGAGTAAAAAGGATATTAGGGCACCATAGGTGGAAGAACTCAATGGCTAAAACCTACATACCTTAGCTTGGATATGAACTTGGTGAATATTGAAAATGGAAACTTGAAGCTTGAAGAAAAACCTTGAAGGGGAACCATAGCTTGGGATGAGGGTTTGCAACTTGAGTTTGGGCAGTGAAACCATGACTAAGTGTTAAAGTGAGTATTGAAAAATGTTTAGGATGACATGAGGGTGAAATTTAGATAGGTATAGGTAAAAACACAGTTGGGAACACTTAGGCCCATGATGCCAAAGCCTTGCACGGAGATAAGAATCACTGGCAACAAAATAAAAAGGTCCGCGATATGGACCTATCGCGGTGATGTCATGAATCATCTCTGCAAATTAAAATTTTGGAAATATAAAATTATGATTCGATTGCTCTAAAATTGGGATTAAACCCTTTTCCCCTTATTTGTGACCCCATAAACTCTAATATAAAGTCAGATTTTTTAAATAATGAATGGATTTTGAAATATATGGAATTTAAAATTTTGGGCATTTCGAGGCACGTTTTTGGGCACTTATTTGGGTCGTTTAAATATCTCCCCTTGGGGAACATTCGTACCCAAATGTAAAAGAGATGTAAAAGACAAGAATGATCATAAACAAACAAACCCCAACTGAAGTGAAACATTACATTTAAAATACCATTTTTAGAATCTCACTGTAAATGTAAAATCATCACAAACTTGCCAACTTAAACATGAATGCATATGCATGACATAGGGGCTGCAACATAATACTTTAAATCACATAGGGGGATTAGAGTTAGTACCTTAGGCTTGATTGGAGTGGAAAAGATAAGGATACCATTTTTGCATGTCCGCTTCAGCCTCCCAAGTAGAACTTTCGATTTGATGGTTCCTCCAAAGGACCTTAATGGATGCCACCCCCTTATTCCTCAATCTTTCCACTTGTCTATCTAGGATCTGAATTAAACCTCTCTTAGGTCAATTTATCCTCAACAACACTCACAATATCAAGGGGCATAATAGATTAAGGCCACCAACATATTTTCTAAACATTGAGACATAGAACACCGGGCGAACAAAATTCATTTCACTAGGAAACTTCAATTCATAAGCTACCTTGCCAACCCTCCTCAAGACCTCATAAGGACCAACATACCTTAGACTCAACTTCCCCTTTTTACTAAAATAGACCATACCTTTCATTGGAGAAATCTTCAAATAAACCCAATCACCCACTTTGAATTCAAGGTCTCTTCTTCTCACATCCGCATAAGATTTTTGACGACTTTGGGCTATTCTCAACCTTTCCCTAATCATCTTAACCTTATCAAGAGCCTCCATAACAAGATCCAGTCCCAAATAAGCTACCTCTCAAACCTTAAAACTACCAACTGGTGATCTACAACGTCTCCCATAAAGAGCCTCAAAAGGAGCCATATTGATACTAAAGTGATAGCTATTATTGTAGGCAAACTCAATCAAAGGGAGATGCTCATCCCAACTATCCCTCAACTCCAATAGACAAGCCCTTACCATGTCCTCAAGTGTTTTAATGGTTCTTTTAGCTTGGCCATCCATTTGAGGGTGAAAGGTTGTACTAAGGTGAACTTTGGTACCAAGACCCCTTTGAAAAAGACCTCCAAAGGTATAAAGTGAATTCTGCACCATGATTCGATATGATGGATAAAGAAACCCCATGTAACTTCATTAACTCGTGGATGTACAACCTTACATACTCTTCATCCCCATAGGTGGTCCTAAACGATAAAAAGTGAGCCCAATTCATCATCCTTAATTGACTTGATTAGACATAGCTTGAGCTAGCAAGGTGAGAGCAACTCAAAGCCCTACATGAGCTAGTTGTTCTTCGGGAGTGGGGGCTCTTCTTCCTCTTGTGTTAGGCATGATTAAACATGGAAAAGAACATTCATTAGAGGGGAAATCTTGCCTAACTTCTATAGCATGACAAAGATCATGAAGAAGGGAAACATTTTCTAAAATGTTTCATAGCCTCTTACTCAGAGTTGTGGTGCATAGCACAACCATAAATAAGACTCTAATCAATGTGGTGTGTTGGATGTCAAGGACCATAAATTACCTAGTGCTCTGATACTAATTTTGTCATGACCTAAGCCTAGAGCGTAGACATGACACGGCAAATGGGGATCCCAAAGGAACCCCAAAACAAGCCTCTTAACATATCATTATCCATCCTTGGTTACAGAAGCAATTAAACAACAATAGATAATTGAAATAATGGTAAAAGGGCTAAGGGAAGTCTTTTATAGCATTAAGACATAAAAGAGTCAAGAGAGTCAAAACTCATAGCATCATTACATAACTTGACCAATAACACCTCTACATTTACAATTGAGTAGGGCCAAGACAATATTATGACCTTACCCTTATAGTCAAAAGCATACAATTAGATAATGAGAGTCTTTACACAAAATAAGAACAAGGGACATCATCCTCGAAATTAAGGACTCACTAAAATTGCTTTGAGAAAGCAGTACTAGTCACGGGGAGGATGAGGATAATCGTAACGAGCTCCGATTCATACATTGTAAATCATGTAAACATAGATTATGAATTAGTATATTTGAATGTACCAAATATGTAGGATGCAATGCAATAAAAGATAGGCAACATAATCAAAATGCATAGTTAGACAATGGCTGAGCATATAGCAATATGGCATGCACGAATGATGTTTGAGTAAAACATTCTTATGTAGAACTTATTACAAGTGCAGTAAGAGACCTCTTGATGGTTTTCACACCCTATCATCCATGGTGATTGAGGTATGAACCATTCAATTGGTTGATGGTTGTCTCACCCTACCATCCATGGTGATAGAGGTATCGACCCCTCAATTGGTTGATGGTTGTCTCACCCTATCATCCATGGTGATTAAGGTATCAACCCCTCAATTGATTGATGGTTGTATCACCCTAAAATTCATGGTGATTGAAGTATAGCACCCCCTAAACAAGGTGTGGTCAACTTGCAACACTATCGATACTTTTCATGAAAACAACACATATATAACTTCCTTTCATCATTGGAGAGTCATTCAAGTCATAGTTCATGCAATGGATCATCAATAGCTCAAGCTAAATTGGGCATTTTATCAAGCACTTGGTAGGTGTACAATGCTAGTGTAAAACCATCCAATTCAAGAGTGAACTTATGCAAGAAAACTTGAAGTAAATAAACCCACTAATACTTGGTAATACCCTTATGCAATATACATTAAAACCCTTCATCAAATCTCAAAATAGATACTAGATTCATAGCTCAAAACATGCTCAAATAGTCATACTTTAATGAAACTCCAACATAGTTCATAGTCAATCTCATAGTAAATAAGACTCGTAAGTAAATCAACTTAGAAATATATAATTTAGGTAAAAAGGAAGTTTAGGTACCATGATGGAAAGGATCTAATGGTTGAAACCCACATACCTCAACTTTGGTTATGAACATTAGAAATGGAGACTTGAAACTTCAGTGAAATCCATAAGATCCGGATGAGTTTTGGGACTTGAAATTTGGGATGAAATATTTGTGTAAGTGTTTGAGAGAGTATTGGGTAATATCTTGTATGATATAAAGGTTAAATATGGCTAAGTATAGGGGTTTTTACGCAACAGAAAACTCAGGCCCAAGACCCAAAAGCTTTGGATAGAGATACAATAACTGGGCAAAAATAACACTGAGGCAGGCCCTTGGCGCATTGAGCCAGGGGCACAGAAACCTCTCTGGAAATTGCAATTTTGGATTTTTGAATTTTTATGTGGTTGCTCAAAAATTGGGATTAGACCAATTTTCCAATCAATTTGCCCCCTGATCACGAATATGAAGTCGGATTTTCGATATCACGCACAGATTTTGAGATATATGAAAATTATGATTATTGGAACTTCTAAGGGACATTTTTGAGAACTTTTTGGGGCATCTTAAAAACCCTCCTCTCTCATTGTTTTGCCCCAAACACCCAATCTCAAACAAATTTATGTCACCCTCAAGTCCCATAAGGATTTTTTTTGTTTTCTCTTGCAATCTTCACTCAAGGTATGTGTTCTTCACTCCCTTTTTCTTGATTATTGCTTGGGTATTAGTATTTTTTGGTAATATGTGTGAAATTAAGTGCTGAAGCTTGTTCCTTGTGATAATTGTTGCATAATTTCGATTGGATATTTCAATTTTATGATTAATTTCATGAATGGAATTAATTTTGTGCTTTATTTGATGGGTGCAAACCCTATCCAAATTTGGGGAAGTTTGGAGATTTTGTGTTTTTGGGATCAGTTGGTGTATATTTTGATGTATTGTTGTTGGGTCTTGCAAGAATTGAGGTGTGGGGTCATTTTTAATGTGTGATGCTATTTTATTGCCCCTTATGCGGTGAAAGATATATATAATCAAGTTAGTTGCTACGGATAATTGGTTGTTCATGGTTGTTAATTTGAGGATAGGGTGATAGTGGTGCTTGCACTGAATTGTAGGGTATGTACTAGTGGATGAATTGTTGGGGTAGTGCTGTAAAATTTTGTTGGAGATTGTCCAGAATAAGATAGGAAGTCTGAGTACCTTCTCACCCTCTGGTTTGAATCTAAGTATGGGGTTTGGTATGGAATTATCTTTGTGGAAAATCGCCTATGTATTGTGCATGCTTTGATGATGCTTGAGTATTGTTGCAGGATAGCATAGCCTCTAGAACCCATAAAACTGGACAGATGAAAGGATCTAGCAGTAGAGCCAGGCAGGCAGGAGCTTCAAGCAGCCGGAGATGTGCCTGAGATATCACGAAAGTGTCCAAAGCCCAAGATGCTTCCAGAGGTTGAAAAATCTTATTTGGGCTTAATGTGGTTTGCAAGGAAGGCAAAAATCAGTACTAGGGATATGTTAAGAAAAAGTTCTTCCCTGACGTTCCCATTGATGTAGACACACTAGCGAGGGACTATCCTCAGATCTACCAGAGATTTATGGACTACCGCTTGACCTTTCTCTTTGAAGAGGCCCTCCTCTACAATTTGAGTCTGGTTTACTAGTTCTATGTAAATATGAGAATAATGGAGTGCTCCCAAGTTGTCACTGTTCGAGGGATAGAGGTGAACACCCCTATTGCTATCAATAGAATAATGGCACTTTTAATGTCTCCACTGCCGCATTCACTGATCTTCATATTCTCCCACCATGCCGAGCCATCCGCCATACTTTATCTTGGGTAACCTCCACTGCTAAGTGGATTCATCATGAATATAAGAGGTACCACCAGTAATTACCTTTTGCTTATATGAACATGGAGCCCAGAGTTCAGGTCAAGATCATTATGCATTCCTTCTTCCCCAACCAACACTTCACGGTTGTCACTCAGGACCAGGTATGCTTGCCTTTTGCTTTGATGACAAGAGTGGAGGGGCTATTTTCAAAACCTCCATAAGGAAGGGTCGGGTTAATTATGGATGCAGATATGCTTTTGGTGGTTTAATTACTAAATTGTGCAGACATACAAGTGTTCTCGAGGAGTCCCCTGATTATTTACTTCATATTAAGGCCCTCCATTAAAGAGTGACCTACATAAAGGGGCCAAATGTGTATGGAGGCCTCTACTCACCACTGTTAAGAGGGTACATAGGGATGAGCTCATCATGGGTCAGATGTATGGACTAGAGATATTGCATCATAGAACTAGTGATCGACCTTCCACTTAGTAGGAGATTGATAAGGTCGAGGCCCGGTACCCACTTAATGTCCATGCTAATGTGGTGTTGGGAATGGACCCTTGATTTTTTGAGCTGATAGAGAATGATGTTCCCAGAGAGCCAGAGGATATGAGGGAGAACTCTAATATGGATAAGGATGAGATAGAGGAGGAGGAGCAGGTTGGTGTAGGGGGTGAGCCTATTCTACCAGCCCCAATGGATGATGATTGAACACCATACTTCCATCCCATAGGTTTAACATGCTTAGACCTACGGGTAGTGCTTATTCTAAGTATGGGTGGGAGTATCTTTATTTTTTTGCTTTCAGCCATATATTAAGACTATGCTTTATTTTTTGTTTTTCTACTATGTTGCTTAAGTTTGGACATCATTTTTATTTTTGCTTAGGGTCTGTAACAAAATGTTCAATACTCATAGTATGTTTGAATGTTCATAGTATTGTGAAGTAGCATGTTATTGTTCTAGTTATGTTCTTTGTGTGGTGTGGTATGTGAATGCTTAGGGCAGTGTCATAGTTGAGTAATAGGGCTCTATGATAGATGGATTACAACCATTCTAAGGGTATTCATCAATCTGAGTTTCATGTAGAGTGTTGGAAGAAGTATAAAGGGCATTTTGCGTAGTGTTCTTGAATCAGTGTCAGCTAACTCAATTGACCTCTGAGGTGCTAATGAGTAAACCTTGAACTTCATGAATCAGATATACTTAATTATGAATTTGTGTGAATGGTTTTATGGTGATTCTAGTGTTAGCTTTGTGATGAAAGTGTGCCATGAGAGAATGAGTGAATTTGTTGGTCTATGTTGCAATAGTTGCTAGAACTTTCCCGATATGTAGACTAAGGTAGGTAGGAATTAAACTTAGAGGAAAGGATTTATGTATTTCTTTGGTATCCTTATTTTTTAACCTTTTGACCCACCTGAACTAATCATCCCTGGTTAGCACTATTGAGCCTTAGCTTTTTTTATGGGTAACCATATTCTAAGCCTAAACCCCTTTTATTATTCTTAATCCTTGTCGGACCCTAATTCCTAAGCATTATAGCATGCTAAGACAAGAGGAGGGACACGTGAATAGGATACCTGAAGGATAAGTTACAATAGAATAGAGAAAATAAAAATCATCAATTATTGACCCTTCAACAGTGAGGGTTTCCGACATGTACGCATCGTGGACCCATCATGGAGAGGGACTGTTTTGAATAAAATAAAAACAACAACACTATGTTACATTTTCTTTATGTACAATGAAGGGTGTCAAGTTAAGAAAGAAGAAAAGTGAAAGAAGAAGACAAAGAGTGGTGTAAGCTATGAGCGGTTGAGAATTGAGTCATGTTAGACATATCCATAAATGTATCCCACCTGCCTTTAGCCTCCATTACAGCAAAATAAAAGACCTAAGTGGTCCTTTGAACTTGATTCCAACTAAGTTGAGTGTAAACATTAAGGGCAAGCTTATCTGAGCTAGAAGCAACATATAACATATTTTGGGAGAGCAAGAGTTGATTTTGTTGTGATGTCCAATCTCTTATCTAGGTGGTTATAGTGTGCACATTCATAATTCTTCTAGTGAGGGAACATGATCATCAAAGGGTGATAACTATAGTAGCTATTAATAGAAATTTTTCATGAGTCTGCATCATATCATGAGTGCAAGGTGTAACATAACACTGCTAAGGGTTTTGAGATATGTCTGACCTGGTTCAAAGAACACATTTGTAGGATGTACCTTTTACATGCTACCTAGAGGTGTCATGCATGTGTCTTGATTTGTTTGAGGAGGGACAAAGATCTAAGTATGGGGTGGTTATCTTAGGCATATTTTTATATCAAACTACGTAAAATTACCCATATATAGAGCTTAGGCAAAGGATAAATCCATAGAGTTTAGGTTCTTTTAGTGTGATTCGGTGAATTTTTCTACTCCTAGATCAAGTTCGCTTGTTGGTTGTGTTTTGTAGGTTTTTGAACAAACTGTGCAAGTGTGGACTCATATTAAGAGTTTGAGGAAGAACATAAGTGCAAGTTAAGTGAAGAATTTAGTTGATCCAGCAAAACTGCTCAAATGCGCATCATGGACTTGGGGAAAAGCTGTGCAAGTTTAAATCATGGAGAAAAAGGTGTGAAGCAGGAAAATGGGTGAAGTCCACATCACAGACTTTTACAAGAAAAAGGGAAATTGTCCCAGTCAGCATTAAATGTGAAAATCCACTCAAAATAGCCTAGTCTGAGTTGCGGACTTTGATGCAAGGGCAAAAGGGAGATACAAGACTTTTAAGTTACATTCAGTTTAGAACATTAGGTTTGATATTTGGTTTTGTATGGAACAGAGGAGAGATGATTAAGAACTTCATTCTAGGGTTACTTTGGTTAGTTTTCACCTTTGATTTTCCATTGTGAATGTTGATTAGCTTCTTGTTGAAGTTTAACACAATGATGTGTGGCTAATCTTCCCATATTCTGGGACTGTAGCCATCGACAATGTTCTAGTTCTTGATGTTGGCATATTGTGAATGGGATTCCACTAGGTCATTCTTATATTGCTTGTATCTATACTTTATATCCTGATCAACAGCGAGGTAAATCAGTTATTCATTTTGGATTCTAGAGATGTTGGAAATAATAGAACACGATAATATAGGGAACTTGTTCAACTTGGGAACTAGATTGATTCATGTAAGGGAGACCAGTGACAACTACCCTTACACATAGCTTGGTTCAAATGCTGGAAGATAACATTAAAGCATTCTTATTCATTCTATCTACCCCTACTCAACAATGTAGTTAGGCAGTCAATAAGGGTAGGCCGACAGAGGCGTGCAACCCTTCTTAGGTATTTTCAATCTTGTAAATCAATAAAACCTAAACATAAGTGAAAGCATTGAATTTAGAATTAGTGATAAAAAGATTGCAATCCTAAAATAGTACTTAATCTGAAAATTCACTATAAATCGATTTACAATAGTAGTTATAATTAATTACTTCAATTTTCAGCTCAATCTTTTCATCATTTTCCACAAGATCACACTTAATACAATCACTTGGATTGGTAATTCACTTTAGTTCAAATCCTTTGCAAACCTGCCAACCTATGACTAGTCTTATTGGAATAAACTCATTGCTTGCATTAGGAACCATAGTGATTCCTTCCTTCTTTGAACACACTAGACTGGACTAAACTATTCATTGTTAGCAATCAAATATGGCAAATCTGCATCTAACCACTAAATGATATTTTTGCGCACAACCTCCTCCATTGGTGAGTTAAGACGTCTTTAGTAGTTAATACTTGGCTTATAATCTTTAACAAGCTAAATTTTGTGAGTGTATATGTTAGGTAGGATGCGAATGATATCTATAATTATCTATCTAGTAGCTCTTTTGAATCGCTTGAGAACTGGCACCAATGCTTCAACCTGTTCATCATTAAACAATCACAGGCAAAGTATTGTTGGATCCTAAAAACATGTACCTCAAGAGGGTTGGAGAGCCTTTAACTCCAACATCAATGGCTTTTCAATGGATGGTCTAGTCGGTAGTGACTTGTAATTTTGCAAGTCCAACTCAAACTTGGGTTACTGTAAATGAAAACCATGTGCTCTATGTGCCATAACCGTCTTATCATTTTATAGGATGTCATCACTCTAAATGTTCATCAACACATCCTCAAGAGTTTCAACACCCAGCCTTTCCTCAATTGGTACCTCAGGTAGCACTTTATCAATGCTTTCAATAATAGAGACAACTTTAAAATCATCAAATCTCTTCATGGACCAGTAAACATTGAAAATGACCTCTTCGTCGTCCAACCCAAACTTGAGTTGGCCTAACTCCATGTCCATTAGTACTTGCTTAGTGGCTAGGAAAGGCCTTACTGAGATGATTGGTACATCAAAGTCAACTTCACAATATTGGATAAAGAAGTCTACAGGGAATATGAAACTTTCAACCCTGACTTATTCATCATAGAATATCCCCACAGGCTTTTTCAGAGTCCTATCCACCATCAACAACCATATTATAGTCAGCATAGGGACTCCCAAGCCTAACTGCTTGAACATCATAGGAGGTGTTAAGTTGATATTGGCTCCTAAGTCATATAACTTCTTTGCAAATTTGAAGACTCAAATGGTGTAGGGTATGGTGAATGCTCTGGCCTTTTCTTTATTTGTAGTAATGACCTTGTCACAACAGTTCCATAATGGTGAAGAACATGATCAAGCTCTTAACTCACAATTCTCTTCTTAGTCACTAGATATTTTATAAATTTATCATACCTAGGCCTTTTATCCAATGCTTCAATGAGTGGGAGATTAATAGACAACTACTTCAACATCGAGATGAATTTCTAAAACTTCCCCTTCTCATTCTTTTTTTTAGCCTCTTAGGGAAAGGTGGTGGAGGCCTTTATATGGACTTCAACTTCCTTGATGTTACTACTTCGTCCCTTATCGCATCCATGGCTTTATCACCTCCAGTATTTTCATCCTTTTCTCTATTATCTTCTTATGAACCACATCATAAACTACTAGCATTGTTGTGTCACTTGTCTGCTTACCACCTTTGATAGTTATTCTCATGCACTATCTATCATTATTTAGGTTCTTCATTATTCTTGGCAATTTACCCTTATGGCGCTAATTCACTTGAGATTATATCTAACCAAATTCCTTGAAATGACCCCAAGAAGTGTCCAAAAATGTGCCTTCAAAAGTGTCTAGAGTTGTAATTCCCATATACCTCAAAATTCATATGTGATTTAAAAATTCGACTTCTTATTTTTGTTCAGGAGGCAAAATTGAGTAGGAAATGGGCCTAACCCTTATTTTAGAGCAATTATAGCTAATTTCAAAATTTCAAAATGGCAAAAAATAATGAGGATTTCGTGCCCCAGGCGCGCCTCAGTGTTAAAATTTCCCAGTTTTGTTCAGTCAGTCCAAGGCTTTTAGGTCTTGGGCCTAAACCTCTCCATACATGAAAATATCTATACTTAGACTTATTCCACTCTTATATCATTCAAGACAATCCTAAATACTCTCTCAAACACTTAGATAATATTTCCTATCCAAATTTCAAGTTCCAAAACTCATTTACATCCTAAGGTTCCATTCAAACTTCAACTCTCCATCTCCAATCTTCTTCAAGGATTCTCCAAAATCAGGCATGTGGGTTTCTTTCATGGGTTTCTTTCACCAATGATACCCAAGTTGTATTTTACCTAAAATTGTATGATTTAAAGTTACTTTACTCATGTATCTTGTCTACTATGTATTTCACTACACACTATGTGAGGGTTTTATAAAATTATGACTATTTTAGCATCTTTTCAGCCATGAATCTAAGATCTATTATGAGGTTTGATGAAGGGTATTGATGTATATTGCTTGAGGGTGTTACCTAATATCTATTTATGGTTTTAAATTTTCTAGCATGAATCCACTCTTGATTTGCATGGTTTTACACTAGCACTACATACCTGCAAAGTGTTTGATAAAATGTTCGATTAATGTATTTTGAGAAATTGAAAGTCTAATGCATGTCTTATGAGTTGAATGACTTTATAATGATAAAAGGAATATATATGTATATAATATTATCTCTATAGTGTTGGAGATTGATCATGCCTCACTCGGGGGGTTGTAGGCTCGGGTAACCTTGTTGAGGGGATTGTACCTTATCGCCTCGCTCAGGAGGTGGTAGGCCTGTGTAAGCATGTTGAGAGGTTTGTACCTTGATAAGCTTGTTGGGAGTTTGTACCTCATCAACCATGTTGAGGGGTTTGTACCTTATCAACCGGTTGAGGGGTTCATACCTCATTCGCCTCTCCAAGAGGGAGGTAGGCCTTGGATATTCACTAATAATGGTCACTCCTAACATATGTATTACATTCTATATAAGTATAATTTTACTTCAAGCATTATTAATATATGTCATATTGTTATATGTTACTCATTGTCTATGCTTATGTATTTTGATTATGATACTTATCCCTTGTTGCATTGCATCCTACATACTTAGAACATTCAAATATACTAATGCATACTCTATGCCTACATGATGTCATTATGTATGAACCAGAGCCCTACTTGAGCATCCTCCTCCATGTGGCTAGCACAATTTTTCCCAAGCTTATTGGTGAGTCCTTCATTCTGGAGATGATGTTTGTGATCTCAATGTTATATTCTAAGACTATCTTTCTTTTATATATGTATTGACTATGAGGGTAAGCGCGATTGATTTCTCAGTCCTAGCTAAGTTCTGTGGTTAGAGGTGTTGTTGGACATATTATGTATCTATATTATGAGTATTGACTCTTTTGTTCTTGATATTTATGTTATGAAGCTTCCCCTTAGTCCCTTTTGCCCTTACTTCTAATCTATTATGTCATTTACTTGCTTTCGCAATCAATGATGTGTAATGATATGTTAAAAGGCTTGCTTGGAGTCCCATCGGGTTCCTCATTTGCCATGTTATATCTAGGCCCCTAGCTTGGGTCATGACAAACTTGGTATCAGAGCACTAGGTTATTAGGTCCTCGGCATCCAACATACTGCATCGATTAGAGTCTTGTTCATAGGTGTGAAGTATGCCACAAATATGAATAGGAACATCTGTGGCATTCTAGGAAATATTTCACTTCTTCATGATCTATGTGATCCGATAGAGTTAGGTACCCTAGGTATTATTGCTAATCCCTAACTATTACATTTCAAGACAAGTCTCAAGCTACACAGGACGACAATATATCAATTATGGAGGTTTGTAATGCTCTTTGGGTGTTGGCCAAAGCGGTGACAAAATTGACAACTCACCTCAATCAACAAGTGAGTACTCCCAAGACTTCAAATGGTAAGAGAAGAGATATTGAGGCCAAGAGGGTTCGTTTTGAAGGAAAGTTCCAAAGTCTCAAAGATAGAGGTGATACTATATGTCCAACATATGGTAAGGTGCATAGAGGCTCATTTTGGTGAAGAAGGGCATAAGAGGTAGGATGGTCCTTGTAAACATAATAAGAGTAAAGGGGGTGATGATGGGGCGACTCACCTTAGATTCCCTAAATGTGGGAGGAATCATAGTGGTACATGTTAGAGGAATATGGGTGCATGCTTTGGATATGGTGAGATAGGCCACAAAATTTTGGATGGTCCACATGCTCACAACAAAGGTAAGGATGGACGACCACGAGGGCAAGGTGGTCATGCTGATCAAGGGGCTCAAGTAGGGGATGAGGTGCTCGATGTTGCTACCGATATGTTGAAATTTCTTTGGTTTTGATGTGTATGCCTTGATAGGAATGAGTGCCACTATCTCCTTCAATATATCTTTCATTATTCTTCCAAATTGTTAGTATTTTTCAAGTGTGCTTGAGTTGTTGTGTGAACATTTGAAGTCTACTCCCCCCTCCCTCTCTCTTCTTTGTTGAGTTTGTTGTTGTTAGAAGGTTCATAGGTATTGCTTAGTGTCCATATTACATTAGGTCTATCCTTATAACTTGTTGGGTTTGATGTGGTGGATTTTGATGTCATACTTGGGATGGATTAGTTGCATGCATATTGTGTCTCCATTGGTTGTAGGGCTCGTAGAGTTAGATTCCAATTATCCAATAAATGCATCTTTGAGTGGGGGCTTGTAATATGGTTTCGAAGGGGTAAGTCTGTTTCTTGACTTATGGTATAATTAGTATCTAAGGGTTGTATCTTTCATCTAGTAAGAATTAAGGGTGTTGAATCTAAGTCATTTTTATTGAGTTGTTTTCGGGGATCAATGAGTTAGTGAATGTCCTTTTCGGTATTTTGAATTTGGGGAGATGCCTTTTGGTTTGACTTAAGCACAGGTTATGCCAATTAATCTCATGAATAGGGTCTTTAAACCCTACCTTACTATGCTTATGATGGTCCTTGGTTGTGATATGTTGGCTTATCTCCGGGAGTGAGGAGAAGCATATTTGTTATTTGAGGGTAGTGCTACAAAGTTTAAGTAAGAAGGTTGGATGCTAAATAGAAGGAATGAGTGTTTTGGTTATAATAGGTTGTCTTACTAGGTCGTGTGGTGCCGGGTGATAGCATTGAGGTGGACCCTATTGAAATAACGGTGATTAGAGATTAGCCTAGACCATTGACCTCATCGGATATTAGCGGTGTCTTGGAGTTAGGGTATCACCAGAGGTTTGTGGATAAGTTTTCTTCTATTGCTTCGCCTATGACTTAGTTGACCATAATTAAGGCTAATTTGAGTGAACCTATGAGTGTGAATAGAGTTTCTAAAATCTTAAAAGTTAAGCTTATATCTGCCCCTATATTGTCACTACCGGAAGGGCTAGAGAGATTTGTTGTGTATTCTGATGATTCTAGAGTTGGTTTGGGTTGCGTTGGAATGCAAGATGATAAGGTCATAGCCTATGCTTCTAAACAACTCAAAGTACATGAAAGGAATTATCTTACTCATGATCATGAATTGGTCGTCGTAGTGTTTGCTTTGAAAATTGGGTGTTATTTTTTGTGTGGGGTGCATGTTGATGTGTTCAGCGATCATAGGAGCCTCCAATATATCTTCACTCAAAAGAACCTCAACTTGAGACAAAGAAGGTGGTTAGAACTTCTTAAGGACCATGATATGAGTATGCACTATCATCTGGGTAAGGCTAATGTTTTTACAAATGCTTTGAGTAGGGGGTCGATAGGTAGCCTTGCTCATGTTGATGGTGTGGAAAAGGGGTGTCTAGGAAGGTCCATTAGTGGGCTAAATTAGGTGTTACAGAGAAGGGGTTAATAATGGTGGTGTTGCTGTTGTTGATTGCTCTAAATCTTTATTACTTAAGGTGGTGAAAGCTAAGCAAGATCTTGACCCCACTTGTTAGAATTGAAGGCATTGGTAAAGGATGGTAAGGTGGAGTTTTTCTCCCAAAGGGGGAGATGGTGCCCTTAGATACCAAGGTACATTGTGTGTGCCTTGTGTTGATGGCTTGAGAGAAACGATTCTTGATGAGGCTCATGGTTTTTCCTATTTTATTCATCTCGATTCTACTAAGAGGTATAGAGATTTTAAAAAGGTGTATTGGTGGGGAGGTATGAAGAGAGATGTTGCCAAATTTATATCTGATTGTCATGGTAGCTAACAAGTCATAGCCGAATATCAAAGGCTGAGTGGCCTATCCCAAGATATAGAGGTTCCTACTTGGAAGCGGGGAGAATTTGATATGGGTTTTGTGGTTAGGTTACCAAAGACTAGAAAGGGTTTTGATTCCATTGGGTTGTGGTTAATAGGATGACAAAATCGGCTCACTTTCTACCGGTTAAGACGGTTTATGGGACTGAAGATTATGCTAAGTTGTACATCCGTGACTTGGTAAGGTTGCATGGGTTTTCTTTATCCATCATGTCGGATTGTTGTTCTCACTTCACTTCACACTTTTGGAGTTCAAGGGTAGTTGGGACGATCATCTTCCATTGATTGGGTTTGCTTATAATATATCTACCATCCTAGCATTGGTGTAGCTCCTTTCGAGGCCCTCTTTGGTAGACGTTCTAGATCACCGATAGGGAAGTTGAAACGGGAGTAATGGTTTGTTGGGCACGGTCTAGTTATGGAGGCTATGGACAAGGCAAGGTTGATTAGAGAAAGGTTGAAAATAGCCTAAGGTCATCAAAAGTCCTAAGCCGATGTAAAGAGGATAGAGCTTGAATTCGAAGTTGGTGATCGGGTCTATTTGAAGATTTCACTTGTGAAAGTGTGATTTGTCTTAATAAAGAGGGAATTGAGTTATGGTTTGTGAGTCTTCATAGAGTGTAGAGGAAGAATAGCGAGGTTGCATACAAATGGGAATTGCTTGTGAATATGGATATGGTTCGTCCGGTTCTTCATGCTTCTAGGTTGAAGAGATATATTGTTGACTCAAGTGTTATAGAACTTTTGAGGTTGTGGGTGTTGTGGAGGTGTTGGCTTGGGAGAAGATCCCGATGGATATATTAGATGGATGGATGTAAAAAGTGATTAATAAGGATGTGGTGTTTTTCAAGGCCCTTTGGAAGAATCATCAAGTCTATAGTTTTTCTCAGGGAGTCGGAGTGGGCAAGGAGAAGAGATATCCAAACCTCTTTCACTCTATTCAAGCTTGTGATGATACATCAAGTCCTTCTATTATGATTCCAAATCTTATATTTCAGCCCCTATGTCATTTGCATATGTTCATGTTTATATTGACCAAGTTCATGGTGATTTTTACACTTGTGTTGAGATTTTTGAAAATGGTGTTTAAGTGTATTGATGTATCCTTGTTGGGCTAATCTCTTCATGATAACTCTTTCTATATATGTTTCTTTGACATTCAGGGGCAAATGTTCCCAAGAGAGAGATATTGAAATGACCGAAAAGTACCGAAAAATATGCCTCAGAAGTGCCTAGAATTGTAATTTCTACATACCTCAAAATCTGTGCATGATTTCAAAAATTTGACTTCATATTCTTGTTCAGGGGACAAACTGTAGTGAGAATGGGTCTAACCCTAATTTAGTGAAATCCTAGCAAATTTTGAAATTTTAAAGTGGCAAAAATTAGTGAGGTTTTCATGCCCCAGGCGCAACTTGCTAGGGGCGCGCCTCAATGTTAAAAGTTCCCAATTTTATTGAGTTGGTCCAAGGTTTTTAGGTCTTGGGCCTAAACCTTCCAATACATTAAAATACCTGTACTTAGCCTTATTTTACCCTCATATCATTCAAGATATTCCCAAATACTCTCTCAAACACTTAGACAATATTTCATCTCCAAATTTTAAGTTCCAAAACTCATCTAAATCTTAAGGTTCCCATTCAAGCTTCAAGTCTCCATCTCCAATATTCTTCAAGGATTCTCCAAAGTCAAGGTATATGTTTTTTTTCATGTTTCCTTTCTCCCATAATACCCAAGCTCTCTTTTACATAAAATTGCATGATTCAAAGTTTATTTACTCATGGGTCTTATCTAATATGAATTTTACTGCACACTATGTTGGGGTTTTACAAAATTGTGATTGTTTTAGCATGTTTTGAGCCATGAGTCTAAGATCTATTATGAGCTTTGATAAAGGGTTTTATGTATATTGCTTGAGGATGTTACCTAGTATCTGTTCGAAGGTTTTACATTGAATTTTCTAGCATGAACCCACTCTTGAATTGCATGGTTTTACACTAGCACTACACACCCGCCAAGTGTTTGATAAAATATTCGATTGATGTATTTTGAGGAATTTAAGGTCTAATGCATCTCTTATCAGTTGAATGACTTTACAATGATGAAATGAATACATGTATATAATATTATCTCTATAGTGTTGGGAATTAACCATGCCTCACTCCGGGGGTTGTAGGACCTGGTAACCTTGTTTACGAGTTTGTACCTCGATCTTCTCGCTAGGGTGGTAGTAGGATCATGCAACCATGTCAAGGCATTTGTACCTTGATAACCTTATTTTTGGTGTGTACCTCATTAACCCTATTGGAGGATTTATACCTCATCCACCATGTTGGGGGTTTGTACCTCATCAACCGATTGAGGGGTTCGTACCTCATTCACCTCTACAAGGGGATGGTAGGCCTTGGATATTCACTAATAATGGTCACTCCTTACACATGTATTATGTTCTATATAAATATGATTTTACTTTAAGAATCATTCGTACATGCCATATTATCATATGCTACTCATTTCCTATTCTTATGCATTTTGATTATATTGCTTATCCCTTGTTGCATTGCATTTTACATACTTAGTATATTCAAATGTACTAATGCATACGTTATGCCTAAATGATATCATAAAGTACGAATCAGAGCTTTACTTGAGCATCATCCTCCATGTGGTTGACACGATTTCTACCAAGCTTGTTGGGGAGTCCTCCATTCTAGGGACGATGTTTGTGATCTCATGCAATAGTCTAAGACCATCTTTATTTTATGTATATATTGACTATGAGGGTGAGCCCAATTGCTTGTGTTGGCCCCCGATAATTTCTATGGTTAGAGTTGTTGTTGGACATATTATGTGTCTATGCTATGAGCCTTGACTCTCTTGTTCTTGATATTTATGTTATAAAGCTTTCCGTCAGTCGTTTTTGCCCTTAATTCTAATCCATTATATCGTTTACTTGCTTCCGCAACCAATGATGTGTAATGATATATTAAGAGGCTTGCTTAGGGTTTCTTTAGGTTCCCCCTGTGCTGTGTCATGTCTAGGCCCTTGGCTTTGGTCGTGACATTGCTACTCCAACTATTTAATGGTCATAGAATGAGACTCAATCTTCTGATTAATATCTGAAATGCCAGCTTTCATCCCTTTCAAATCCTATATTGTGCATCTGCTTTCTTCGACAACCTATTAAACGTATTCTCAATATGTGAGCTACCAGCCCTAGAGTCATGATTGTGTGGTAGCACATGTGGGCCATTTCTATACCCATCTTTGCGAGCCCAATCACCATCTCGATCTTGTCCCCTATTCCTATTGTAATATACACCTCAGTTGTTGTCCCTATATACATTGTCCCTATGAAAGTTCCAACATTAGTTCCCTCAACCTTAGCACCATTAATACTAGTTAGACCCTTGGGAGTTAGTTCGCAAACCCTCTATCTGATCTGTCACAAAGAAGTCTCCTCCTCATAACACAGCTCTTCATAAATGGGAGCTTTTGGTGTTTGATGGTTAACTCTATTTACCAACTCCTAGTTTTGCATCATCAGTAGCCGAACATTAGTACTAATACTAGATAACTCTTACAATACTTCCTTATTGATTTTTGCCCGCTCCAGATTTACAATCCCACAAGAGAGATCTTTTTCACTGATTTATCTCTTATGCCCCAGGCATGATTAGTCTTTACTACTCTCTCCAATCGCTGAGCTACATCAGCAAAAGTGCATTCCAGGAATGATCCTCCAGTTATGGTATCGGCCACTACTTTGCAATTATCATCTAACGCTTGATAGAAGATTTCCACTAATGATGCGTCGGTGATCTTATAGTTTGGAACACTTCTCTAGAACATAGTAAACCGTTCCCATGCAGTGCTTATGGAATCACCCGGCAATTGGTCAAAGTTATTTATCTAGGCCTTCAACATCAACTTCTTTGACTTGGGAAAATATCTCTCCAAAACGGCTCTCTATATTTCTGCCCAAGTAGTGATAGAGTTAAAGGAAAGCTCAGATAACCATACTGTCGCTTCATCGATAAGTTATAATAGGAAGATACATAGCCCAATGGCAACTATGGACAGATTTTGATTCCCTATCATACTCTTACAAACAAAGGGCAACATTGTGTAGATGGTTAGCAGGTCCTTTGTTGGTAGGCCTGAGAACAACCCTTTATGCTGCAATATTTGTAGTAACCCATTGGATATGACTAACTTTGTATCCTCCGGTAGAAAAGGCAACACAATCTCTCCTGTGACATCCACTACAATAGGATCAAGTCTGTAATAATTCCATCCATTTCCTGTTGCTTGTTGACCTTGTGGTGGTTGATTGTCTGCCAACAATGGTGGTGGTGGGTTCTAATTATTCAAGTTGAGCACAGCATTTGCAGTATTATTAGCGTTATCCTTAGCTATTCTCCTCAATATTCTCTAAATCTCTGGATCAAATTGAGTCAAGGGAATGCCTCAATTGCGAGTATTGTGTAAACGGTATACTTGTATGCTGCAAGAAAAACAAAAACAACAAAAGTATAAAATAAGAAAATAAGGATTAACTCTCCAAGCACCCTATTAAACCAATCTAAAATATGTATTCCCCAGCAATGGTACCAAAACTTGATCACCCCCAAATTACACCTCCAAATCATATGTAATTAATCATTTTTCAAATATGGAACCTAACAACGATTGGGGTCAATCCCATGAGAAATATGGTCAAGACTTGGAGTATTAAACCAATTAAGATGAATTAATTGACTTACTTGCAGAAAGGAGGGTTTTAATAAAAAAAGGAATAAATTTATCCTAAACTAAGATCATAGTCAATGCAAGTGTTGTTAATTCAGTGAGAGACATAACTAGGGTATTGTGTGAATTTAACATGAAGTATAACTTCATAATTGTAACCTTTTATCATGTGTAGCATGCAAAATTGGTACGCTATGTTCACCTAATTCCCTGGGACAGCAACTAAGCAAATATCACCATACTACAAATAGTGTACAATTCCCACAATAAAGGTACAAGTATAAGAATTCACAACACTCATAGTGCTCAAACTGAAACTCAACAATCAAAGCCTATAATAGTAGAAATGTAACCCCAATTGGTGTCCTCGAGTTGCTCAATTTCATAAATATAGAAGCGTACAAGGTTTAATCATACTTAACAAGAGGTTAGAAGTCCACTTGCCTTAGATAAGGGCTCGAATCAAGTCAAATCCAAAGCTTTGCCCTTCCTAAGATACTTTGAATCACCAAAATCTATTCTAATATAGAATCACAATCATATAATGATCTAATCAGAATAAAATCAATCAATTCAGATGAAAATAGCAAAATGGTCAAAAAATTTCATACTAGAAAAAGTAGTCGGAATCAGAAAATTAATATATGAAAACATTCCCCAAGAAAAAATGAGTTAAAGGGTCAAAAACCATTTTAAAAATGGAGCTAAGATGAGGGCGAGATTATAAATTTTAGGCTTAGGAATCATAGTCTGAAAAATCACCAAATTTCACCATTAAAATCTGAAAATTATAAGTTAAAAACATAAATTAATCAATGGAAATCAATGAAATAGGTTAGAAAATAGTTACCAATTCAATTTTCCTTGAATAAACTTAGAGAATCTCCTGAAAATGAAGCCTGGAGTGTTGAAAATGGTGAAATAAATTAAAATTTGTCATTTTAAACAAGCTATTAATTAATGTATTTAATGTAATCCACGAACGCGGAGCCATATCGGCAAATGCGGAGACTCAGGAGTCTGAACACTCCACAAAGGCGGACTATTCATCCACTAATGTAGAGTTGTGGCTATCTATAATGATGATGGTTACACTCCAATAAGAAAGCGGTCGCTATCAGTAATTAACCTAACCAAAGTTAGGGTCGAATTCACTGGGAATAGAGGGCTTGACTATAAGATTTCACTACTAATCAGTCCTAGTATCAATAACTACAAACTCTAGATGGGGGAGTTGTTGTGATTCAAAGACAACTAAAAATGAACACTAATTAAAATTATGAAAAACATTCAATTTTTGGGGCAACTTGGAAATTGTGTTCCCCATGGTTCGTTGACTCAATTACCTAGGTAACATAACTTTATTTGCTGAGTTGCATGTAGGATGGTAACTTAGGTTCTTCCAACCCTTTAGTGAAGGTGATTGTCGAATTTCACTATGGAGCTTGGTCGGCCACTATGGTGTGCCAACTAACCGTTACCTATTGTCCCAGTCAACCTCCCCTTTGGTAAGGCTTGGTCGATTATTTGGGAAAACATCAAGCGAATTCTATCATCGACTTCCCTTTTCCTATTCGTCACTACCTTGGTCGGGATCGTGATAGTAGACAGGGTTCAGTGTTGGCTACCAAAAACAACATTAATCATGAAGGAAAAATAAACAATACATGCAAAATCCCAATCATAGACATGCACAAAATCTAGGTCATCTCAAGTCAACTACCCATGGTTCCCACAACCCCAAGTTGTGGATGTTTAGCTGCGTATGGCTAAGAAAAAACACACACAAATGCACATAATAGTCATAGCTGAGAGTTTCACCAATAACAATGGAGAAGATAAGCACCACAAGTTGCAAACCCACAATCTTGATTGATCAACAATGAGTACGAAGCAAGATTTGTAATCCCCAAAATGGGTTTCCCAAAGAGAACAATAATCTACTCTAAAACACTAAGAAAAGCTTCAAAATGTAATGGAGAAATGTCTACTATTTGAACTCCCTCAAAAAACCTAACTTAAACTATTTATAGTATTTACAAATTAAGCCTAGGAATTATGCATAAAAGACAGCTGGCATATAATAAATTTTGCAATTACTACTCGTACGTTGGCCTATGAGTCGTAGTTAGGGTCCCGTATCAGGTTCTTGGCATCTTGGACTGAACTAGTATGACCCATAGGTATGAGTTGTTACTCGAGCTATGACTCATGTGTTGGTCTCATAGATTTCGTCTTCAGTTTTAGTTCCAACATTTTGGCTCTCTGATTCTTGCTACAAGTCCACCTACACGAGTCATAATGTGTCTTATGACTCATAGGCTGGGCTCGTAGGGGTGACCCTCACTTGACAGATTTTTTATTTTTGGTCTCTGGTTCCTGCTATGGAAAATATACGACTCGTAGCGTGAGCTATGACTCGTAGGAGGGCTCGTATGGCCTATGCTTTATCAAAATTTGCAACTTTTCTTCAAAATCATGCCAACCTAACTTTTCTGCAAGATTAACATAGAAACACATCAAAACACTAAAAATTCACTTTAAGAACTCACAAAATCCCTTGTTTTAGGCATCACATGAGCTGTAATTTGATAGCACATCAACACCCTCAACTTAGAATTGTTGATTATCCTCAAGCGACGACTTAATCTATGTAGACAAAGAGAAATACATAGAAGCTCATATATATCAATGGTATATACAATAGCTCATTTGGTTCAGGTACCCAGCTATTATTTTCAAAATAGGGTTGCCAAGTTAATAAGCAAACTAAAACATCATGAAAGACCTGACAATCCAACTTTGACAAGTTAAGGAGCGTCAACCATCCACAATCACTGATATAGTCCTATTCTATCAAATGGTGCAAATGCCCTCACTAGAAAGAAGTCCCTTATATTCACTCAAGAATATTCACAAAGCAGGGACAGAGGAAACATTCGCACTCTCACAATTGAAATTCATGTACAATGACCAACACCATAAGCTTGCCCTTTTACTCATTTTCTAGCTTGGTGATAGAGTGGAGTTGGATCACTTTAGTACTTAAAGGCTTGTAACATAAGCTCAAGGTGCTTTGGTGTGGCATTTTGGGCAAGTAGTGACTAAAAGCTATCCTTGAATCATGTCTACCAACACTTTTTGCTTTCATAATCCAACCTTTTTTTCATCAATCCCTCCTTGTTCACTTGCTTCGAACTTTTCTCAAATGCTTTCTTTCTCTTTTTCAGTTGTGCCTTGATTTCAAACTCATTTTTTCTACTTTTCTTAATTAAAGGCATTTTTCTTTTTTCCTTCACCCGGTTCATGCTTTTTCATTTCTTTCTTGATTTTCCAACTAACCACCTTTATCACTTTTTACTTTACCATAATAAGGGCCACCCTTAACTTAGGCTTTTAGCCTCAGGTAAAGTACACAATATCTATGCCTCAAACCAGGGCCACCAACTACAGCTACCCTCAACTTAGACCTTTGGCCTCAATCAAGGTTCACATGTTCAAGGATAGACCAGGGCTAATATCAAGGTATTTCATCAAACAAGGTTAAGCTAGCAAGGTATCAAGAAAGAGTAAGTACATGATAATCTCAAAAATTTGGAAAAAGCGATTCTCTCACTTAACTGGTGGGTTATTTTAGGCTAAAAGTGGCTTCACTCAAAGAACAAAGGCTTAAGATCCTTTCCATATCCACCACATCACCAAACCAACTTGTAAAGTAAAAAGGCAAGTTCTGGATCCATAAAAGATGAATAAATGTAGCAAAATAAGCTCATAGCACATATGGCAATTGCATCCACAATCGAGTATAGACTCACATGTCATGATTTCAGTATTCGGTTACCTTCACAAGATCGGAACAAACATTGTCGGACACTCAAAAATGTATGAATGCATCAATACTCACAACCTTAAAAAAAATTAAGGTACCCAAGTTTTGATCAAAACAGTGAAAACAACTCTAACAATAATGTATATGCTAATAGATAATTACTACTATGAATTTACCCATTATTTACACTACCTAAATGTGCCAGTTCAATAGATAAATAAACATCCACAAGGAAAAAACAGCATGGAAAGAAAATTTTGGGATCAAAAATAGGGGAAGTTATGGACTTGAGTCTACTCAGACTTCACCTTAATCCATAACTTCCACTACCCCACCAAATAAGATACTTTGTCCTCAAAGTAACAACACAAAGAAAAAGATAACATACGAAAATATAACATAGATATATACATTCAAAACTAACAGTTAACCAAGACTAATATCTAAAACCAACATAAAAACATTATCCAACAAGAATATCCACAAAAACCAAAATAAAACAATATAGTCTATCAAAAGGACAGAGTAACCATAAAGAAAAGTAAGAGTTGGGGTTAAAAGTGGTTAAATGTCATGGTGATCATACACCAGTCTCGGGCGGATCTACGGGGTCCTGAGTGTACCTCTCCTTCTCTACTGAAGTACCCTCTCCAGGTGGGGTGTGCTGTGCTCTGTCTCTATGAATAGCCGCCGCCAAGAAAAGCGACTCCTGCACCACCTCCTCAGGTCTCAACCTCTTTGGGGTTAGCTCTAGATCAACATGCTAAAGGGGCCTCTTCTCACGGTTGTCCAAATGATCGATGAGCCAATCAAATGCCTCATCACCTATCGGTGCTAACTCTAAGGCTAGAACAGAGGCTGCCAATAGCTGCAACAGGTCGGCCTTGAACCTGGCCAACTCATTAGTCATCGTACTCATGTCGGCAGGCCTAGCACCCTCGAACTTCTTCTGGAATATAGCCTTGAACACATCGATCCGTGCATCAACTGTTCAAACTCTAGCCACCCTACGCAATAAATCCTAAAAAGTAATAGCAGAGAAAAGAGGGTCAACCTAAAATATAGTTTTTATTGGTAATAAGATGCTAGTGGATGGTGTAGACTCGATCTCGACTGCTGGTGTGGGCTTTGTAGTATCCATAGTAGTACCCATAGGCGATAAAAGTGAACCTAGAACCTATGGTTCGATCGAAAATGGCTTTACGATAGGAGGTGGGATAGCTAGAGTTAAGGACACTTAGGTTTTCATCAGCTTTTATCAGGTTGGGATCCATAGTGTGTGTTGCCTCTACATAATGTTCCCGATAAGGGTCAATAAGAACACCTACTGCACTGCATAGTCAATAAATCAAAACTAGAAATGGCATTAAGGTGCTCGTCCGAGCTGCAGCCTCGTGAATCTTCGCTAAATGATTTGGGACCAATCTATAGCATACCTAGCTAAAAGGCTGGCCAATAATACCACACTCTTAAGGGTGATCACATTATCTGTAAAAGTTGACCTAATATGCTAATTGATAATGGACCACCAAAACTTGGCTCAAAATCAGAAGTGAGCTTTTACTATAGGATCTTCGTGGTTTGTGACCCACAATGGCTCAACACCCTCCTAAAAAATCTGGCGAGCAATCTGCCATAGAAGCTCCGTCCTAGCCCTGATGTCTTTCCCAATCACCACTGTCCTCATCTTCTCAAGATAGCTATCATACTCCACGGTGGACAAAGGGGTTGTATAAGTAGGCCCAAACTGCACTCATCGGATTATGTCCTTCGAGATATCAAATCTCCTCCCCCAGACTTTTACTGCCCATAGCCTCGGCTGCTCGATTGGTCTTTTATTCTTTGGCAACCCTCGGTAGAGTGTAGCAAGGTACGCTATATAGAAATTACGGACTATGTAAGGGGCATATTTGCCCAACTGCTATGTGGTCCAACATAGCCCATGCTCAACTAACCTAGCATTTAATCCAAGCATTCTATCTAAGCCCGAGGCATTCAGCCAGGACTCTTCATGAAATTGTCGAACTGGTTTGCCTTCCCCTTTTGGCTCCAACACTTGGTCATACATTTCCTTCATCCTAGAGATGCTCCATTTATGGTTGACTAAGGGCTGGGACTAGACCTCCTCCTGCTGAGAAGTGCTCTCTGACTCTGACTCTGTACCACACTGTGAAGGGGTCATTTATGGCAAACTGCTACCTGACCAAACCCCGTTTCCCTGTTGCTCCTCCTCTTCAAACTAGGAGGAACTACTCACTTCTATATGTGTCTGAGCTATGAGTACCCGAGTCTAAAGTCAATTAGCCTCTGGGTCTAACTTGACTCTGTGGACTTCCATAGAGCACTCAGATTGTTTGGTGTCAGAGGATTCATCCCGTAACCTCCGTTGGAGAGATTAAATTGACCGTTTGTCTTTTGGAGGCATTTGATCTGTAAACAAACCACAAAGCAACATTTAAGTCCAAGATGTTTGATCCACTAAAATACTCTACAAAAAACAAGAAGAAAAAAAACTAACAAGTAATTATGTATTCATGCAACTGCAAATATGTAGGTACAAGTGCAGCTATGCCTCGTAGGGTGACCTACAAGTCTTATACTAGCCTTGTAGAACTAGTTGTGCCTTTAAAAATGCTTTCTGATCATATATATAAGACTCAGTTATGACTCATAGGTTGGCCTACGAATTGTAGTCTTGGTCTCGTACCTATTTCGAGAAATATTTTTAAAACTTAACAAAGTTTACAAGACCCTCCCTACAAGTCGTACCAAGTACTATGAATCATCTATAGGTCTCGTATGAGAAATATGAAGGTATTATAGGAGACTTATGCTTGCTACGAAGGGCCGCTACAACTCATATAGGAACTTACAAGTCGTAGGAGTGCCTCGTAGCTGAGCACAGAAGTCGCCTGTAATGCCTAAGTATTTCCTACAGCAAGCACAAATTCAACACCAAATTTAACTTAATCGTGCAAATAAGAGCAAAGCATGACTAAATGGCATATGATCTATTCCATATTGCATCGATAATTTGAAATGACTATTATCCCTAAGAGTCAAAACGAGTTTAACCAAACGCCAAGCACACCGAAAGTAATCAATAATCTAAACTCATTCTTGACATGTTCACAACATTCCAAGGAAGTGCAATCACCATTTACAATGATTGAATCAAACCCATAATTCAAGCATAGGCAATCACCCCCATACCACCTAAGGTACAATTCCGACAACCATTCAAACCCCTATATGAGCAACATTAATACTTTACATATCAAACACTACAAATTCATAGTCATAATCACCCACTCAAGCTTTTCTACAAGGTTAACTCAAAAACTCAATTCTTCGAAGGCCTATAAACTTTGGGTTATAAGTTTAGCTTATCAATTAATGTAAGGCATGTTTAAACATGATTAATAGACTTACAATCATATAAGGAACAATGCTCATCCCCAAAGATTGAGAAACTAGATCAAAGAGCTTACCAATCAGATTGAGAATTGAACTAAAGCAAAGAGGAGTGAAATTTGCGTCGAAACCCTAAAAGTTGATACCCTTGCTAGAATCCTTGCCGAAAAATGATGTAGCTAGTAGAGAATTTGGTTGAGAAAATGACATGGGTGATGGGAGAGGGTTTTTAGTCACCTCTTAGGGTTTAAGAATTGAATTTGGGGGTCAAAATTAATTTTGACCCCTTTTATAAGCAAACCAGGTCAGATTTTAAAAACTATGATCGGGGCTATGAGACCCCGACTATGAGTCATAGGTCATCCTACCACTCATAGGTCCCGAACTTGTACCAGACCTGAAACTTAATAAAAATTTAGGAATCATACCTGGGCACTATAAACACCACTTACGACTTGTAGGGGATCCTGCGAATTGTAAGGATGGCTTATAGTGTATGTCCGAACTATAGATACTTACTATTTCCCCATACGAGGCATGACTACGAGTCACAGCGAAGTCTACAACTTGTACGCCTGCTTGTAGGAGTTGCTCCAAGTCTAATTTTTTCAGATCTTTAGTTCATCCAATTCTTTCCTGCAAACCAAGTCTTAAAGCATAGAAATCCTCAAAATTATCACAATTGCATCATTTTCTCCTAATTTAAAACAAACAACTACTACTACCCTATGTCTCAAATAAACAATTAATCATCAAAATGCTTTGGTTGCCTCCTAAGAAACACCTTGTTTATTGTCATGGCTCGACTTTGTTATCTTCCTTTACCAACTATCATCGAGTGTCCATACCTCACTCTTGCATTCATTTGGGTGATTCATGGATAGGCAAATATCAAACACAACTTTTGCATCATTAACCCTGAACTACAACTGACCTGAATCCATATCCACTAATACCTTACCAGTAGCCAGAAAAGGTCTCCCCAAAATGATAGGTACCTTAAAATCAACTTTGCAGTTGAGGATCACAAAATCTGCTAGAAAAATGAACTTATCAACTTTAACAAACACATCCGAAAGGATTCGCTCTGGCGTTTTAATGGTTTGATCTTCCATAAGCAACCTTATTCATGTCGGGGAAAGAGTACCAAGCCCAAGCTTTTTGACTATTATAAGAGGCATTAGATTGATGCGTACTCCTAAGTTGCATAATGCTCTTGCAAATTCAACATCACTGGTAGTGCAAGGAATGGTGAATGCCCTGGGGTCCTCTCGCTTATGAGCAAGGCATTTAGTCATAATCGCACTATATTATTGGAGTTCTTATGAGAACTTTTGGCTCAAAGTGCATTTCTTGGTGACTAAGTCCTTTATGTATTTAGCATATCTGGGCATTTTCTCCAATGCTTCTAGGAGAACAATGTTGATGGAGAATTGCTTCAACATCAAAACGAAGCGTTTGTACTTTCCCTCCTTTCCCTTCTTCGTAAGCCTTTAAAGGAAAGGGTGAAAAGGTTTTAGGATGAATTTTACTTTGTCATGCTCCCTTATCTCTTCTTGTTGCATACTAACACCCTTCAGGTCTTCTCCCTTAAATTCAACTTCACCACCAAGATGCTTCTCAACGACTTCATCCATAATAATCAGCATAAGGAGATCTATTGTACTCATGCCACTCTGAGTCATCACCGCCATGCAATGCCCTTTATTTTTAGGATTTTGAACCATATTGCTTGGTAAGGTTCCCTTTTCGGTTGGTTCAATTATGAAGAAACTAGTCCAAATTGTTTCTCAAGTTGCTTGATTCCCATTGAATGAGACTCTATCTTTTTATTAATACTTGAGATATTTGCTTTCATTCCCTTTAGTCTTATCTTGGGTTTGCTCGCTTCAATAACTTTTCAAACATATCTTTGATCCTATAATTGCTTGATCCGATATCATGATTGTGTGGTGTCACATAAGGACCATCTTTGTAGTCCTCTCTACTCCATTCTGTGACATGCATTATTTCTCTCTCATAATATCAACCCCTATTATCTCTGTACATCCCATCATGGTTACAGTTTCGACCTTGATTCCCGAAATCTTGCCACCAATAGTATGAATTGGACCCTTGGGGGTTGTTCCGAAAACTCTCCACTTGGTTGCTCATATAACAGGCATCCTCATATAAAGAATTGATCATCATACACAAGAGTAATTGGCGGTTGGTGAGTTATTCCCTTCACAATAGCTTATTTTGCATCAAAACCAAATCCATGCTAGTATGGAGTTGAGCAAGTTGCTCCATAATCTCTGCATTCACTTTATCCTACAAACTATTTATGGTAACCGCACAAGAACTCTTTTTATTACAATGCTCACTCTAAGCTATGCTCTGTTGGTCTTCACCACGTGTTCTATTTTTTCGGCAACTAGCTCAAATGGTTGATCAAGAAAAATACCTCCCGTGATCGTGTTGGCGCAAGCTTTACTATTATCATCAAGTGCTCTATAGAAGATCTTGACCAAAGTATCATTAACAATTTTGTGATCAGGGACCATCCTTAAACATTTGGTGGATCTTTCCCATGTCGTGCTAAGAGAGTCTCCAGGCAATTGCTCGAAGTCATTAATTTGTCCTTAAGATTTAGCTTCTTTGACCTTGGGAAATATCTTTCTAAGAACACCCTCTGCATCTTAGCCCAACTCGTGAAAGTACCTAGAGGAAGTTCAAACAATCATATAGTTGCATTGCCAATCAGTGACAATAGGAACACCCTCAATTCAACAACTTCAATAGAAATATATTGTGTCCCAATGACACTTTTGCATATGAAGACAATATTTTGGAGATGATGGTGGAGATCCTCTGATAGTAACCTTGTGAATAGGCCCTAATTCGGGAGCATCTGGAGTAATCCACTTGATGTCGCTAACTTAGCATCTGCCGGTGGAGGGGGCAGTACTATAGAACTAGTAACATCTATCGCCATAGGGTTTAATCAGTATTGATTCCATTTGTAACCATTTGCATTGAAATTTGTAAGCTATGGCCAGTTAACCCTTGGTGCTAGATTCTCCTCTCTTCTTAAGTCTTCCTCATTCATATGTATATACTACTCAACCTCAATGTCCTCATTCACTCGAGCCATCCTTCTTGGTAGTCGATGGATCTCCAAATTTAGTGGAGCTAAAGGATTGCCTTGTGTTGGGCATACAACCTAGTACACCCTACAAAGAAATCAAACAACAAAAACAAAACAAAAGTAAAGTACAAGAGACACTAGAAATCAATACTAGAACTAACTAATAGTGAATTCAAGTCAAAACCTAGCCATATTCCCTGGCAATGGCGCCATAATTTTTTGATGATGGTCACGCTCCAATAAGAAAGTGATCGCTATCAGTAATTAACATAACCGAGGTTAGAGTTAAATCCACAAGGAATACAGTGCTTGATTATAAGATTTCACACTAATCATTCCTAGTATTTATAACTACAATCTCTAGATTTGGGAATTTGTTGTGATTCAAAGACAACTAAAAATGAATACTGATTAAAATTCTGGAAAACACTCAATTTTTGTGGCAACTTGGGAATTTTGTTCCCCACGGCTTATTGACTCAATTACCCTAGGTAACATAACTTTGATCGGTGAATTGCATGTAGGACAGTAACTTAGGTTCTTCCAACCCTCTAGTGAAGGTGATGGTCGAATTTCACCATGGAGCTTGGTCGGCCACCATGGTGTGCCAACTAACCATTACCTATTGTCCCAGTCAACATCCCCTTGGTCAGGTTTGGTCGATTAGATGGGAAAACATCAACCGAATCCTATTATCTACTTCCCCTTTCCTATTCGTCACTACCTTGGTCGGGATTATGATAGTAGGCAGGGTTCAGTGTTGGCCACCAAAAACAACATTAATCATGAAGGAAAAATAAATAATACATGCAAATCCCCAATCATAGACATGCACAAAATCTAGGTCATCTCAAGTCAACTACCCATGGTTCCTACAACCCCAAGTTGTGGGTGTTTAGCTACATATGGCTAAGATAAAACACACAAAAATGCACATAATAGTCAAAGTTGAGAGTTTCACCAATAACAATGGAGAAGATAAGTACCACAAGTTGCAAACCCATAATCTTAATTGATCAACAATACGTACAAAGCAAGATTTGCCATCCCCAAAATGGGTTTCCCAAAGAGAACAATAATCTACTCTAAAAAACTAAGAAAACTTCATAATGTAATGGAGAAATGTCTATTGTTCGAACTCCCTCAAAAAACCTAACTTAAACTATTTATAGTATTTATAAAATAACCCTAGGAATTATGCAAAAAATACAGCTAACATCTGAAAAATTTTGCAGTTACAATTCGTAGGTTAGACTACAAGTCGTAATGGGGATCTTGTATCAGGTTCTTGGCATTTTGGACTAAACTGGTATGACCCATAGATACGAGTCATTACTTGAGCTATGACTTGTATGTTGGTCTCGTATTCTTGGTCTTCAGTTTTAGGTCCAACATTTTGGCTCTCTGATTCTTGCTATGAGTCTACCTACACGACTCGTAGTGTGTCTTACAACTCAAAGGCCGGGCTTGTAGGGGTGACCTTCACTTGGTAGATTTCTTATTTTCGATCTCTACTTCTTACTATGACATAACCTACAACTCGTAGCGTAAGTTACAACTCGTAGGAGGGCTTGTATGGCCTATGATTCAGAAAAATCTACAACTTTTCTTCAAATAATACCAATCTAATTTTTTCAAATTTGTTGTAATTTGACAACAGATCATATATGCCAAAAACATAGGCCCCAGCTCTACGAATGTAGAGGTCAAGTGTCATCACACTACGCGAATGCAGAGAAGTAACCTAATTGCACCAGAAATAAGCAAAATTAGCAACTATTCAGCACAAGTCAATCATGAATAGGACAATCAAGATTCCTTTAAAACCTATCAACACAAACCAAAATGAAACCCTACCAGAATTCGGTGTTCCGAACTCAATGGAACCGTCAAAATTAGAATTTGAAACCTTCTTAGCATGGAACCAAAGAAAGATCATTTAAACTAGTTTCAGACTCAAGAATTCAATATCTTCTTGAAAGATCTAACAATTACAATAAAGCCAATTCTAGCATTAGTTTCACCATCTGAATCACTTGAACTATGGAAATTCGGTCCGGGCCTTTGCACTCCGAATATTGACTAAAGTCAAACTTATGATCCATAATGAACTAAAAATGTAACTTTGGGCCTAAAATCTCCATTTTGAATACCAAATTTAGTTCTACAAGTTATACTAGATCAGATTCGGCATTCTAGAGCTGATAGAATCAACAGAATCGCAATTGAACATCAAAACTCAAAATTTCCTACTTTATGCTTTTTAAAACTCTTTCTTTAGAAAAACTCCAATTTTTTACAAGATTTTCAAAATCCGACTTTTAGACTTGACCAAAAATTACTAAAGGCAACTTTTGGAAAGGGTAAAATGTTAATTTGGTTAGAAATCCCAAAAATGACTTTGAGGTCATTACATCATCCACCACTAAAACAATGTTCAGCCTCGAACATTCGATACGGGACATACTTGAAGGCTCGAATAATAGAGGTATCGGGCATGCATATCTAACTCTATCTCCCGTGTAGCTTCACTCTCGGGTCAATGGCTCCATTGGACCTTCATAGATAACCTCCTTAGTACTTAACTTTCTTACCTGCCTATCTAGAATGGCCACCGATTCCTCCTCATAAGTCAAATCAGGGCTCAACTCAACTAAATCGATGGAAATCACATAAGACTCATCCAAAATATAACGCCACAGCATAGAAACATGGAACATAGGGTAGAGTGAAGATAGGTTGGATGGAAAAGAAAGTCTATAAGCCACCCATCCCACTTTGTCTAAAATCTCAAAAGGACCAATAAACCTCGGACTGAGCTTCCCTTTCTTCCTAAATTTCATGACACCTTTCAAGGGTGAGACCTTCAAATAAATCGTGTCACCAAACAATGAACTCCAATTGTCAAATCTGCCTATTCACTTAACACTTTTGGTGACTCTAGGCTATAACTAATTTACTTTGAATCAACCGCACTCGCTTTAGGTCATCTCTCAACATATCAACACCCATGCACTCCATCACTACCATTTGAAACCATCTGATAAGAGATCTACATCTCCAGCCATATAAGGCCTAAAAAGGAGCTATTTAAATGCTAGAATGATAATTGTTGTTGTACACAAACTCTGCGAAGGCCAAGTGTTAGTCCCATCTAGCACCAAAATCAATAACATAGGATCGAAGCAGATCCCCTAGCACCTAAACAATCCTCTCGGACTGGCCATTGGTCTAGGGGTGAAAATTTGTACTCAAATCCAAATAGATACCCAGCCCATAATGCAAGGCCCTCCAAAAATGCGAAGAGAACACTGACCCTTGATCTGACATAATCTAACTTATATAAAGTTGCGCTAGTCTTTTAGTTATATACTTCACTTTGACCAAAATAAAGTGGGCAGACTTGGTCAACCGATCTACCTCTACCCAAATAGAGTAAAAAAAACCCGACAGTAGGAGGTAAGCCAACAACAAAGTTCATAGAGAAATAGGCATTCTCTAAAGCTCTCCACCTGGTCTCAAGTGCGTATACTTGACCTACTGGCATGCCAAGCAACTGGCTACAAATTCTGATATGTCTCTTTTTATGTCACACCACCAATAATGCTGACTCAGATCATGATACATCTTCACTGCCTCTATATGGATGGAATATCTAGTATAGTAAGCCTCCTCAAGTATCAATTTGTTTAAATCACCTAGCTTAGGCGCACTAACAGGACTCCTAATCCTTAAAACATCCTCGGAATCAAGCTTGACTTCTTTAGCCTCCCCTCTAATCACCTTATCGCGAATCCAACATAGCTTCTCATCCTCAAACTGCCTCACATAAATTTGATCCATCCAGGATGAGTGAACCTCAATGTACACAAGTACTCCACCCCGATCTAAAATCTGTAATCTCACTAACCCATTGGCCAATTTCTAAACATCTCTAGCGAGGGTCTCTCCTTAACTCGAATAGCTATAAGACTCCCCATACTAAAAGCTTTTCTACTCAGAGTATCCTCCTCTACATTGGCCTTCCCCTGGGTGATATAAGATAGTCACATCATAACTATTAAAAGCTTAATTGACCTCTTATGTCTTAAGTTTAGGTCTATCTGACGGAATATGTATTATAGGCTACGATGATTGGTGAATATGCGATAATGAACCGCATAAAGATAGTGTCTCGATAACTTCAATAAAAATATAACCACCGCCATATTTAAGTCATGGGTAGGATAGTTCTTCTAATAAGCCTTCAACTATCTAGAAGCATAAGCTAAAACCTTTCCCTTTATCATCAAGGCTCCACCTAAACCAACCCCAGATACATCAAAATAAAGTGTGAGACCAACACCGTCCTTTGGCAATGTCAAAATTGAAGTTGTATTTAATAAATATTTAAGCTTTTAGAAGCTCTCCTCATACTCATCCAACCACAAGAATGGAGCATTCTTTGAGAGAGCCTAGTCAATGGGCTTGATATAGAAGAAAATCCTAGACAAATCGCCTGTAATAACCAGCTAGGCCCATAAAACTACAAATCTCAATGGTTGCTGTAGGTCTAGTCCATCCCTGAACTGCCTCATCTTTGTTGGATCAACCTGAATACCCTCTTTAGACACAATATTACCAAGAATGCTACCAAACTAGCTAGAACTTGCACTTGGAGAACTTGGCATACAATCTCTCCTCTCTAAGCCACTGAAGTACAATCCTCAAGTGTTGTTCAAAATCCTCCTCAATCTTAGAGTATACCAATATATCATCGACAAATATAATAACAAAGGAATCCAAATATGGCTAAAATACATCATTCATCAACTCCATAAATGCAGTTAGGGAATTAGTTAGTCCAAAAGACATCATAAGGAATTTATAGTGCCCATACCTCATCAGAAAAGCTAACTTTGGAATATCAGAATCCCTGATCCTCGGCTGATAATATCCAAATTGAAATCAATCTTGGAAAACATATCTACATCCTAAAACTAGTCAAATAGATCATCAATCCTAGGAATGGATATTTGTTCTCGACTGTTACTTTGTTCAACTGTCTATTGTCAATACATATCAACATAGAGTCGTCCTTCTTCTTTATAAACAAATAGGGGCACCCTAGAGAGACACACTAGGGCGTATGAACCCCTTCTCAAGATATCTTGGAGCTTCTCCTTTAGCTTCTTCAACTCAGCCGAAGGCATATGGCAGGGAGGAATAGAAATAGGCTTGGTGCCTAGTCAAGATCAATGGTAAAGTCAAAATCTCAATCGAGAGAGACTCTAGAAGCTCTGAAGGTAACACATCAACAAACTCTTAAACAATAAGATTAGACGCTATCGATGGTGGCTCAACACTAATATCATGACTAAAAGCCAAATATGCAAGACAACCCCGCTCTACTAACTTTCGTTCTGGAATATAAGATATGACTTTGTTAGGATAGGATCCACTTAAAACCTACCATACAATACCCGACCTACCCGAAATAGCCAAAGTCACAATCTTAGCATGATAATCAAGAATAGCCTAATGAGGAGAAGGCCAGTGCATCCCCAATGTAACATCACAATAAATCATATCAAGAATAATTATATCAACCTAAGTCTCAAAGCCTGATGAAGTCACAATGGGATCAATACACCTGATTCACTACTAAGGGTTCACCTACTAGGGTCGAACATGAATAGGCACATACATAGTATTGCAAGTCAAAACCTAAGGAGAAGTATGTAGACATAAAGGAATAAGTGGAGCCAGGATCATATAACACAGATGCAGGACAATGGAAAATCAGTGCAATATATGTAATCACAACATCAGAAGCCTCAGCCTCGAGTCTACCTGGAAAAACATAACAATGGATACGTTGACCTACATTTTAGAGGTTTTCCCTCTACTACTAGAAGAAGTAGAAATATCACATGCCCCTATATCACTAGTACATCTATCTTTATCAGCCTAACCTCTACCATGGCCCCTAGCCAATGGGGTTGAACCTCTGCTTATGGTGCCAGATCTCTAATTGGCAGTGCGGTGTAGGAACAGCAAGGCTAAGAATGAGTCTGCGTAAGGCACTATCGGATCATATAATTAAGAGATCCATACCCATAGCAATATCTAGTGGTGGACCACTACTGTTAAGGAGAAGGATGGATGTTATAGCCTCCTAGGCCTATAGGCCTATGTTGGGAGCCAGATGGACCATGACCTGAACTGTATGAATCACAAAGAGCTCTTTCTCCCTCTGAAGTTAGTAAGGCTACATAGACCCCTGAGGCTAAAAAGAACCTCCTCTTCTGCTCATAACTTTACATCCTAATGAGGCATTTAAGTACTATCCTAATGTACGAACACTTTTTGGGTCCCCATACTCCACTTTCTGTATCAACACTGCCTCTTTGGTGGCACTAATAGCTGACTAAGACAAAGGTCCATATCTAGCTACCCAAAACAACGATTGTTTGATAGAATAATTTAATCCTCTCACAAATTGATGAACTCTCTCCAGCTTGTTACAAATAATGGTCTTAACATGATGGGCCAACTAACAAAAATGAACCTCATACTATGTAATGGTCCCTGCCTCAAACTCTCAAACCTCACATAGCTCTCCTCATTAACACTCCAAGGAATAAATCAATCATACAAGGCATTAGAAAATCTCTCCCAAGTCATTTGAGGATACCCAATTGAGAGGAATCCTGAATAAGTCCTCTGACACTACTTGGCTGGCCTATGGAGCTGGAGAGTAACATACTACATGCCGTGAGTCTTGGTCAGCCCTAAGTTATCAAACAACTCTCTACAAGTGATCAAACATTCGTGTACATCCTCAGTTTACCCACCTTGAAACTAATATGGGTTCGTCTTTCTAAAACTCTCGTACCTACGCTACTGATCATCAATAAGGGCAGCTATTGGTGGAATTGTAATAATTAGTTCTACTAGTAGTTGTTGCACCTGAACCTAGGCCTCAAGGGTTGTTGTTAATCTTGGGGATGTAACCTAACCTGAGTCTATGAAGTAGCAGATGTATTTGCGGGGCTACCTTCCTGCCAAAAAGTCTAAAGTATACCCAAAACTCTTAATAATGTATCCTGTAGTAGTGGTATTGCAGCAAACTCATGAGGAACCTACTCCTATCAAGGATCCACAGCTGGCTTAGAGGAGATATCCTGCTTATAATCTCTTGCTGGTGCAATTCCTTGGCCTTGGCCTCTAGCTCGTCCTTTGGAATATCCCCTACCCCTAGTTGGGGTCTTAATAGAAACATCAAGGGTTGTCTTCCCTAATCTTGTAAAGCAATAGGTCTAGATATTGCTATCTTGTAAAAGGAAATGACTACTCAATACTTAAACAAAACCCACACATGAATTGATTAGGATGAAGTAAAAGAAAAATTTCTAACAGTCCTTGTAGCCTCTCAAGGATAAGTAACAGATATCTCCTCACTGAACCTTAAGAATCTACACGACTGGACTAGTACACATGTAAGACTTATCAACCTAGGGCTCTGATACAAAATTGCCATGACCCAAAATTCGAGTCTGATGGCACTCACCTTATCCACTAAGGCAAGTCATCCCAAAATCCTAAACAACTTTACTACATGATAAAATTGGAAGATAAATAGTTTAAATAAGAGAGATAGGCATAGGAAGCTACAATCTTTTGAGAACTAGTTTCAAATATACAAGCCTCTAAATACAGAATGCTTAATAAAATAAATATCTCAATATCTAGTTCTCAAATAGAACAAAAAATAAAAGGGTAAAAATCTCTAAAAGGCTACCGGAAGGACAAGCAGCTACCTCTCGATAAATCCAAAGCTCGATCATGTATATCAGAAGCTAGCAAGGAGTGCCAAGCTCACAACCTACAAAAATGTAGCAAGGGGTGAGTACCAAACAATAGGGTACAGAGAAAATGGAACTAACCTAGAGTAAAGGAATGAAGAATACAAGTAAATCCTTAACTCCCAACCATATACCACCAAAAAAATGAAGTTTCATTCAGAAAAGTCCCAACATAGTATATATAGACAATATAAATGAATCATGATGATAAAATAAAGACTCATCATATCGCATCACATCTTAGAATATCCAATAGGTGTACAAGTCACAAGGTATGATAGACATCCAGTCACATAAGCCATACACATGATGATATCCATATAGGAATGATAAGAGATGGAGTGAATATCGTGAGATGTAACAATGTGATGCAATGTCAAAAAATCTTGATGCATATTTGTCCTAAGATACGCATCAATTGATAACGTTAGATCAGAACTCATGGGGGCAAAACATGAACAATATATCTGCCGAAATCATTTTTCTTTAGCATTTAATTTCACATCTAGCCGGAACCATGTTCCTTTGTTTTTTTCTTTCTTTTTTTTCTCTAGTCGGAATCATTTCCCTTTGGCTTTTCATTTCTTTTCTTTTTTTTCTCTATCCAAAATCATTTTCCTTCAGCTTTTAATCATCAATGAATCATCAAGCAAGCACATAATAATGGCAAAATAATAATGTTCATGGAAATAGAATATTCGAGATGTCTATATGGATCATATATTTCAATAATAGAAATCGAGAAATTCTCAAGTGCACAAGTATTCAGAATATGCTATCAACCTTAATAAAATCTTAAGATCAACAACAAATAGTGTACAATTCCCTCAATAAAGACTCAAGTATAAGAATTCACAACACCCATAAGTGCTCAGACCAAAACTCAACAATAAAAGCCTACAATAGTGCAAATCTAACCCCAATTTGTATCCTTAAATTGCTCAATTCCATAAAGTTAGAAGCATACAAAGTTCAACCATACTTAACAAAAGGTTAGAAGTCCACTTGCCTTAGATAAAGTCTTGCATCAAGTTAAATCCAAAGCTTTCCCCTTCCTACGATACTCCAAATCACCAAAATATATATCAATCAACTTGGATGAAAAAGGCAAAATGGTCAAAAGTTTCATGCTGAAAAAAGTAACCAAAATTAGAAAATTAATATATGAAAATATTCCCCAAGTAACAAGGAGTTCAACACTGAAAATCATTTCAAAAATGGAGTTAAGATGAGGAAGAAATTATCAATTTAGACTCAGGAATCATAGTCCAAACAATTTTTCAAATTCCACCATTAAAATTCAAAAACTATAAGTTAAAAAAATACAAAATTAATTAATGAAAATCAATTAAATAAGTTAGAAAATAGTTACTCAATCGATTTTCCTTGAAAATCCTTGAATAATCTCTTGAAAAAGAAGCTTAGCGTGTTGAAAATGGTGAAATAAAATAAAACTCATCATTTTAAACAAGCTACTATTTTGGGTATTTAATGTACTTTGTGAACACAAAGACTCAGGAGTCTCAAGACTCCACGAAGACAGACTATTCATCCACGAACTCAAACTCAAAAACTCATCATATTCTCCAAAACTCTAAAACTCACAACATTTTCATTTCTAGCGTTAGTTTCACCATCCGAAGCCAATGAAACTGATAGAATTTTGATCACACCTTCCAAACTCTGAATGTTTACCAAAGTCAAACTTATGACGCAAAATGAACTAAAAATATAACTTTGGTCCTAAAATCTCCATCTTAACTCCAAATTTAGATCTGAAAGTTTTCTTATCACCAGATTCGACATTCTGGAGCTGATGAAATTGACAGAATTGCAACCTAACACGCAAAACTCAAAATAACTCCAAAATTCAAAATTTTCAACTTTAAGTCTTTTAAAACTCTTTCTTTAGCGGAACTCTAACTTTTTACAAGGTTTTCAAAATCTAACTTTTAGACTTGACCAAAAATGACTCAAGATAACATTCAAGAAGGGCAAGATAGTAATTTGGTTAAAAATGTCCAAAATGATCTTTGAAGTCATTACAGAAATATAGATGATCATTAGAAGTCTAATTACCCAACTAAAATTGAGGATCGATCCCACGGCGAATAGGTTGAAACAACTCTATTAATTATTCTATTTAAGTCATAGGTTCTATTTGTAGAAAACAAAGAATACAAAAAATTATGAATGAGGGTTTTGTATTAGGTGAGATCCTAACTATGATTATAAATGCAAAATTAATGAACTAGAACTTAGAAAGTATGATAAAAGAAACTAGGGTTCTGGTTCCCATGACATCTAACTAAGTAAAAGTTTAACATTGGTGATATTGTTCATTGTGTTGCATGCAAAATCTAGCAAGTTATGTAATCTCTAGTTTAGCTCTCGGTCCTTCCTAGATGTCTTTCATTCATCAACTCTCGATCTCAGAATGAGTGCATACTAACTCTTGCTCATTGGTCTTGGATTTACTATCCCATCTCGAGCTAAAGTATCGTAGATTACAAATTCACCATAGATTAAGTATACTATCCCCTCTCGAGATCAAGCGACTCAAACCAAGGTTGAATATATCTAACAACCAATATATTCTCCTTTTCTCAGTCATTATTTTCCTCTTGCAAATACCAAATATGGACAAGTTCTTAATGCATGAACTCATCAAGAAAAACTTTTAGATAAAGGAAATCAAAATACATGCAACATAAGTCCCAAATAAAATTCTATGTTTACCTACTTTGTTATAACATCATCGTTCCCACAAAGCTAGTTGTGGGTTTATGCAAGAATTGAAACACAAATCATGATATAAATTCATACTTAAATCACTTACAAGAAAGAATAAATCAGTTCTTGAATCATACAAACAAACAGAGAACAATAACTAAATTCAATCTTCAAACGATAGTCAAACTCGCAACTAGATATAGTGCTCTTTTTCAAACTACCCAGGTGTGTTCTTGAGGGAAAACTCAATGAAAATAAAGAGTTTGGTAAATGTCATGCAATAGAAATAATTAAAGGAGCTATTTATACGAGGTAAAACCTAATCCTAAAAAGTGTAAAAAAAACTAATCCTAAAGGCACTAGGATTGTCCAGTTGCATCCTTTTCATGAACCTTACCACATTCATGTTGTTTTTCACATCCAAATTATGCCTCTCATGATGTAGTCCTTGATCTTAAAGCTATCCATGAAGTTTTACCTTCCACGGACACCTTCATGAATTATGGCAGGCACCAGTAATTGTGAACGGTGTCATGGTGTCTTGCCTTTGATTTGCAAATAGTCCAGCCTTCTTGGTGCCTTTCACGAGCACCTTTGTGGCTCATGGAGTACACTACGGGCCGTAGAAGGTCTTGTGGTGAGGCCCTTTATCAAATACATGGCTATCTTCAACCAAGTTCCTTCATGACATGCTCTTTTATGGATGGTGTCCTCTGTCCAGCGGACCAAGAGCCATCAATGGTCTCATGATGTGTTTGCTTGGTCCAGGACTATTTTTATTTACTTCCAATGCCAGTACATGCAGTTATATGCATGACCAGCTCCTACATATGTGATTCCAGTCCGGTCATTTGCGAATCTACTCAACTTTAACTCAAACGGCTACTTGGTTATGCATGGTTTCATCTCTTTGGCCTTCACAAGATTGTCCGACCTTCACATTGTTGTTTTTAAGGATCGTATGGCATGTTTAAATTACACATGAATGAATTCATTCAAGATCCTTTTAAATATCCACACGAATCAGCCCATTAATCGCTAAATCCATAAAACCTTAGTTTTCCTGCAAATGAATATAAAATGCATATCAAACAAACAAAATGTGCTTAAGAATTCACAATAATTCTATGTTTTGAACATCGTATAAGTCGTGTTTTCATGACGTATCAAACACCCTCAACTTGGAGTCATTTTTCATCCTCAAGCAATAAAAAACAAATGATGCGCATACACAAGTATCTAATAGAAAGCATATTACAACCCTACAACTATCCAATACATGCCCAAATGTCACTCGTAATACACTAGCACCCCAACCAACTCAAAATGATCAATTTAAGCATTATATCATACACAGTTGGCCAAATACATCAAGAAAAAAGATGAAGTAGTTATTTTCGTAACTAAATAGTGCAAAGATAATGCACTCACTATAATAAAGTCTCACGCATAGTATATAAATTCAAAGCAGAGACCAGGATATATAAATACTCACACTTACAAAAGACATTCAAACAATGCACAATAGACCATATGGTTGAATTTATTTTTACCACCTTAACTCTTGAACAACCTTTTTAGGATCACATTAAGACTTTTGTTGTTTGTACCATAGGTTTGGATTCAGGTGAGGTACATTTAGGATCGAAGCAACTGTTTTGCCTCTCCAAGACACTACTTTGTCTTAGCTATCTATTTTCATCCCCCTACCCTCCCCCCACAACCAAATTCTTATTGTCCTAATCTTCCCACTTTCTTTTCTCTTGGGAATGATTTCCATTTTCATTCGTTCTTTTCTTTCTTTTCTTTTTCACTCTTTTATTTTACTCTCGATGACACCTCAAGCTTTTCTTTTCCTCTAATCACTTGACTCTTTTCAAATCTTAGCTTTTTTGCATTTCCTACAATAACCACCCTCAACTTAGGCATTTGGCCTGAGTTGAGATGCACAAGGTCTTTTAAAGACTAGGGCCAGCATAAGCCACCCTCAACTTTGGTTTTTGGATAGACAGTATGATAAAAGAGACTAGGGTTATGGTCCTCATGAGATCTAACTAAGTTAGAATTTAACATTGATGATATTGTTTGTTGTGTTTTATGCAAAACCTAGCAAGTTATATAATCTCTAGTTCACCTTTTATCCTTACTAGACATCTTTCATTCATCACCTCTTGATCTTAGAATGTGTGCATACTAACCTTTTTCATTGGTCTCAAATTTACTATCCCCTCTTGGGCTCAAGTATCGTAGATTACAATCTTTCCATAGATATCTAAGTATACTATCCCGACTAGTGCTCAAATGACTCTAATCAAGGTTGAATGCATCTAACTACTATTATAATCTCCTTTTGCTAGTTGTTATATTCCTCTTGGACAAATAACAAACATGGATGAGTTCTTAATATGTGCACTCACAAAGAAAGACTTTTAGATGAAGGAAATCATAATACATGAAAGACACATCCCAAAATAAAACCCTACATTTACCTAGTTTGTTATGGATTCGTGGTTCCCACAACCCAAGTTGTGGGTTTAATTAATCAAACATTCATATTAAATTACTTACAAGGAAGAATAAATCAGTTCTTGAATCACATGAACAAATGGAAAACAATAACTGGATTCAATCTTCAAACGATGTCAAACTCGCAATTAGATGTAGTGTTCTTTTTCAAACTACCCAGGCATGTTCTTGCGGGAAAAATCAATGTGAAATAAAGAGTTTAGTCATGTCTTTCACCCCTAAGACAGTGGGCAAAGTTGTACAATAGAAATAATTATAAGTGCTATTTATACTAATCCTAAAAATATAATCCTAAAAAGTGTAGGAAAACTAATCTTAAATGGACTGTGATTGTCCAGTTGTGTCCTTTTCATGAAACTAACCATGTCTCATGGTGTTTTTCACATTCAAATTATTCCGATCATGATGTATTCCTTGATCTTGAAGCTTTCCACAAAGTGTTACCTTCCACGAACACCTTTACAAGTTGTGCAATGCACCACAACTCGTGAAAAGTGTCGTGGTGTCTTGCCTTCAATTTGCACATTGTGCCGCTTTTTTGGTGCCTTTCAGCCTCTTTGGTGCCTTTCATAAGCACCGTCCTGGCTCGTGGAGTGCACCACGGTCCATGAAAGGTCTCGTGATGAGTCCCTTGGTCAAAAACATGGCCGCCTTCAACAAAGCTCCTTCATGGCATGCCTTTTTACGTAAGGTGTCCACAGTCCAGTGCTCCACAAGTTATCAATGGTCTCGTGGTGTGTTTTCTTGGTCCAGTACTATTTTGATTTACATTTAATGCCCAGTGACCATAGCTTATGTTCATGACCAGCACCTACATTTTGCTATTATAGTCCCGTCATATGAGAATCTACTCGACTTTAACTCAAACGGCTACATGGTTATGCAAAGTTTCATCTCTTTGGCCTTCACAAGCTTATCCAACCTTCATATTATTGTTTTTAAGTATCCTATGGCATGTTGAAACTTCACATGAACGAATTCATTCAAGCTCCTTTACAAGATCCACATGAATCAGCCCATCATCCGCTAAATCCATGAAACCTTACTTTTACTACAAATAAACATAAAATGCACATCAAATAAACAAAACGTGCTTAACAATTTACAATAATCCTACGTTTTGAGTATCTTATAAGTCATATTTTCATGATTTATCAGTTATGGAAAGTGTTGCATGACATCTCAATCCTGCTTTTGAGCTTTCTAGTTTTTTTAGTTTAACCTTGATCTTTCTTCCTAACATTGCTATGCCTTTCTGGCATCTTCCTAACATAAGGTGGTATAACAGAGATATTTTGTGATCCAGACCACATTTTCATATTCAAAATTTGCTCAATGTAGTTATATATCTTCATGTATGTTTCTCTGTTATATCAACGGGAAATGTAGTTAATTGGCTATAATTTTCTATGGTGAAGAGCAACTTATAATGACTTGAAGGTCATTTTTGGCAATTTTAATAAAATTATCATTTTTCTCTTTCTGAAAGTTTCTTTGAGTCATTTTTAGATAACTTAAAAGGTCAAATTTTGAAAACCTTGTGAAAAGTTAAAATTTTGATGCAGAAAGTTTTTAAAGGATTTAAGTCTGAAATTTTGAGTTTTAATGTATGTTGAGTTTTAAGGGTCAGAATGTGATTCTGTCATTCCATTAGCTCAAAGATATGGAATTTGGTCTAGTACAACTGACAGAACAGATTTTGGAGTTGAAATAGAGATTATAGACCCAAAGTTGCATTTTAAGTTGGATTCGGGTTATATCTAACTTTGGTCAACATTCAGAGTTCAAAAGCTTAAATACAAATTTTGATAGTTCCAGTGATTCTGAATGGTGAAATGAATGCTAGAAATAGTCTCTTCTACCCAAGGGCATTTTGGGTATTTCAAGTTTTGACTAGTTTATTTGAGTCTTATCGGGTTCTAGGACAAGAAGGTCTCAAACTCAAACTTCGATGGTTCCATTGAGTCCAGAATATCATTTCTAATAGATTTACATATTTGATTTGTGCATATTAGGTTCCAAATGAACCCCGGGTTTTGAATGTATTATTGGACTGCAATTGGATTTACACTCTGTGTTTATGGGCGAACCACCGAGTTTGCAGACTATAGGAGCTGATGAACTCCACGTTCATGGGAAAATCTCCATGTTCATAAAGGTATGGAGACTGTGAGCTCCATGTGTGTGGAGTACCAAATTCCGTAAAACTGTATTTAATTTTTCAAGTGATGGGTTTCATTATTTTCCACCATTTTTAATATTCTAAGATCGGGTTTGGAGAGATTTCTCAAGGAGTTTTGAGACAAGATTTTAGGTATTATATTTATGACTTATATCTTCAATTTTCATTGATTAATTTATGATTTTATCATCAAAATTGGGGATTTTAATTGGAGAAAATGGAGTTTTTTTGGACATTAATTTTTGATAGATAATGTTGATTGTGAGTTCATTTTCACTTCTTTTTCAAAATGGTTTATACCATTAGACTCCTTATCACTTGGGGAACATTTATATGTAAATATTGTTAGATTTTGAGAACCTTTTTCGGTAAGAGATTTTTGGACCATTTTGCGCTTTTTACCTAAATTGCTAGATTTTAGTGTCGCTAGTTTCATAGTATAATTGTGATTCTATATTTGAGTAGATTATTGTGATTTAAAGTATCATAAAAGGAGAAAATGCTTGGATTTGAGTCGATTGAGATTTTGATTAAGGAAAGTGGACTTTAACCTTTTGTTAAGCATGATTGAACCTTGAATTGTCCTATGTGTTTAGGTTGGGTGAAATGTGACATGAAATAGAATAGAATTATACTCTTATAGGCTTGATTATGAGATTTTAGATTAAGTATATGTAAATTTTGTGAATTTCTTGATTGCAGTTTTAATTGGGAGATTGTGAATACTTATGAACTTGTGGATTATCCAGTATTTAATTGAATTGGCTATCAATGGAGGCAAGTGGACCCTAACCCTTTTTGAGTTTATTGAACTGAGTATCTTCTGTCAATGGAAAACTTGGGGGTTAGTAAACTATTCTAGTGGATATGATTTGGATAATGGGCAGGTAAAAATAATGACGTGTATGAATAGAATTTATGAGATAATTTCCATTCTTATTTACTTGGACTTGTGAGATAATATTGTAAAATGAGCTTGTGATGCTATTGTTGATAATGTGAAAGTGTTCATGATGTTCTGATTGTTGGACATGAATTATATTATATGTAATTTGTCTACTAAATCTCTTTATGTGAAATGTTGAGCTAAATGTGTATGTTGAGATATTGATGAAAATTGTGAAATTGGTTATTGTGAAGAACTTAAATTTTGAATTGGATGACTATGGGCAATTGAAAGATTTGAACTATGTTATATTGTGATTATTACATAATGTGTTAATGATGACTCAAATATTGAAAGATGGTGAAATAATTGATGAATCATGAATAAGTGGTGCAATATGGACATTTGGCCTATCTCTATATATGTGAAAGTGATTAATGTACCATGATGATATAAATTGCTTAATATTTCATTTGTGATGACAAGTCAAGGGTAAATAGTTCTGCCTATTTGATAATGAGAATTTATACTGAAATTGTTGAGTACCACTTGTGGATTAGAGCATTGGCTATGAGCTTGCAATGGAAAAATCTTTATGCATTGAATATTGTGGTATTTGAGTTGACTTGATATATTTGTTATAATACAGAATCTTGCATGCACTTTCCATTACTCTATGTGAATATTATGTTGTTGTGCATTCTCGATTGAATTCCACTAATGAGATATAAAATAGGGGATGGCCTACACGATCCGCAGCATGTAACATTGAAATAAAATAGGGGATGAGTCATATGAGCTATGGCATGTAACATTGATATAAAATAGGGAATGGGACACACGAGTCATGGCATGTAATAGTGATTCATAAAATATGGCCAGGTCAACGAGCCATGGTATGTTACATTGATTATATAGGGGATGGAACGTACTCTTTGAGGCAGATACATGGACAAATATGACCCTCATAGGTTTCGAGCTAATCATATCAGCAGATGTGTGTAATAGGACAGATATGCATCACAATTATTTGACATTGCATCGCATTATTTATATTTCATAGCATTCACTCTATTTTATATCAATCATTTCTTGAAGTTCTTATATGTAGCATATGTGACTGTTAAATGCTTTGAACCTTATACATGGTTGAGATTGAATTATTGAAATATTGTGATATATATTGATAATCTAGACCTTGTACATTGTTGGGATTGAACTAATATAACAACCCACACCTTACACTACTAGCATAAGTCAAATAAAACATAACATGGTTTGGTCAAATTAGCGCTAATTTTCAAAAGTGCTCGAATCTCGTGTTAATGGGCTATATGTGCATCTACCGCTAAAGAGGGTCACATGTATACATGTTTTGTGTCGAATTGAGAAGATTATGGCCTTAAAATGAAGTAAGAGAATTGAGGTGCTTGTATAAGAGAATTGAGGTGCTTGTATAAGAGAATTGAGGTGCTTGTATGACTTAGAAGCTAGCAAGTGAGTCACCTACTTTCTTAGCTTAAATCGCTAACTAAATGGAGATGAGGCTCGACGTCGAAATGGTCCAAGTTCGATTATGAATAAAGTCTGTGTTAAGGGTGTAACTTTAGACCATATTTTAGTATCATAAGTGGGATACATTTTAAGCCCAAGTTGTATAATAAAAAAGGGCCCAAAGACATCACAAGTTCTTGGATACTTTAGGCCCAACCCAAGTGAGCAAGAAAGCTGAAAATAGGCAGCCCAAGTCCAACCAATTTGGAGCCCCAAAAGGCCAAAATGAAAGGATAAAGGAGCTGAATCACCGACTTAATAAAATAAGTCTGAGAATGCCTCATTAAGTCGGCCAAAATCACACCTTAAAAAGGGTCAAAGCAGCTCCCACAAAGCCATCATTCACTTGAACTCAAAAAAAAGACAAATTTGTCTTCAAAGTTCTTTCAACTTTCCTTCACCTTGGAAAGCAGCTAAAAAGGACTTCTAGGGTTCTTATACAAGACCTATACCTTGAATATAGTGGTACATAATTTTATACATGTGTTTAGTATGGTTTTCGTATGAAAAACAAGAAATAGAGGCTAGTTACACTTGCTGAAATCTGTTGGATAGATTCTGTGCAGAAAGTTGCTGCACCTTTTCCTTTTGTTTTGGTGATTCCTCTATAGTTTTTAAGTTATATTATGAAGATAAATTGGTGTTATTAACATGGTTTGAGTTATAAACATCACCCTAAGGTTGTTGCCCTGGTTTTAGTTTCATTTAACAAGCACATTTTATCGAGTTATCGTAAGCGTCATGTTGATAGGAACTTGCGGGCTATTGTGTGTAAAGCTATTATCTCATGTCTTTCATGACTTCTTAAGTGCTGTTATAGGACTATTTGAGGTCTATTTGTATGTTTAAATGTTGCCGGAATAGTTTGGTTAAAGTTGGAATAGGTTTCGAGTTGTCAACATCAAAATGTAACGCAGGAAGGTAACGTTATACTGTCCATTTTTTGATTGTGTAGAATTATGATGTGTTGTGCTTTGTGGGATTTTGTAAGGCTGTTATGGACTTAAAATAGGATGTACATGATGTGTACATGCTAATGTGTATTAGAAAATACGATTAGAAGCAGAAAGGTTAAAGGAATATGCCCGGGTTTATGAACACATGCTTGCTGCCCATGTATTATTTTCATATGTGATCGGGATGACAAGGTGTATCTATTGGCTAATAATGCTTGTTTTATCCTCTATTATGTTGTAGATAAGTATTTGGAGGAAGGGAAGGTTATATCGAGATATT
>JAOTQJ010153605.1:0-30679 GCA_025642045.1 Solanum sejunctum
TCATCATTAAAGCATTTGGTGGATTCTCTGTTTAAGCTAGTTACCTCCTATGACTAAGAACGCTCCAATTTTGCAGATAGGGTGCATGAGGACAAGAAGCTGGAATTGCTTTCTAAGGCCAAGGTGGGTATTGAGTCACTTAGAGCAAAGGAGGGCGAGAAGACTAAACATGCTTCTTCTAAAGGAAGTCAGTAAAGAAGGTCAAGAAGAAATTACCAACACTATAGGCGAAGCAAGAGGAACTTGAGGCTGCTATAGCTGATGCCAAGAAGGAGATTGATGAGGTTCAAGCCAAGATCTTAGTTGCTGCGAATGAAGTGTCCTCTCTTATGAAAACATGGACTTCTTGACGACTGACGATTCGACTTGCTTGCAGCATAGGAGAGAGGGCTTAGAGGCAAGTTGTCAAGATTTGATCAACTACAAATTATGCTTAGATTAAGCTCCCTTCTCCCCCCTCCCCCCCTCCCCGAATTTTTTTTACTTCTTTTCTTTATTTTCACAAGATTTAGATTGATATATTAGACAATTCTATAGCAATAGAATTTCTCTATTTTTTTTGTTTTATATCTTACATTTGTGGTTCTAACTTGAAATTCTTCACATGTTTTCTTTTGCTGCAAGCCTTAATAATTCAAACTTAATTCATGTTTGGCACACTAGTAAGAATGAAAATAATAAAAATCCTTCCTCTTTTGAAGTTTGTGCATTTGCCTTCGCAAATTTTATGCAACTTAATACTTTAACTTACGTAATGGATACCTTTAAAAAATATCAACACAAAACTAGAGAACTTGAGGACCATCACTTGCATAATTGCTTAATTTGGGAACCAACTTGTAGACTTTGGGGACTTTAGCTTAGAGACTTAGGGAATATGAAAACTTTAACCTGCAAACTCGATTAAATTTTAAGACCTCAAGCATGTCATCGAAGGAACTCACATTCCATAGAGCTTTGCCCCCATAAGGAATCAAGTAAGGGACATATAGTTTTTTAACAGTCATGCAACTGAACATAGAATATAATTCCAAGGGCCTATATACCTCAATGAAGAGGATCAAGTAACAATGTAGTTCTGGGGGAAGTATTTTTTTAAGATCGTACACATTTTATACTCTTGCGGGCCAGGAGTATCATGCACCTTTTTACAAATTCCAAGGACCATAATTTTCCTCAAGTATAGTACTTTTTAAGGAATTTTGTATTTATAGGACCGATCCTCATGCCATCTGCATCGACAAGCTTGTAAGCACCATTTGAGTAAATTTCTTGTACTACATATGATCCATCTCACTTCGAGATGAATTTGCCCCCGGAATTATGTGAAGTGATAATGGGCCTTCTTACTGCGAGAACTTGATCTCCAGCTTAAAGACACCTTGACCGAACCTTTTTATTGAAGGCACGAGACAAATGAGCTTGATAGCATTCAAGATTTTATTGGGCTTCTAACCTCTTTTCATCAAGTGCTTCTAACTCAGCAAGACGTAGTCGAGCATTTTCTTTCTCAATGAGCCCTTCTGAGATAGCCAATCTCAAAGACAATATCTAACGCTCGAGTGACAGGACTGCTTCAACTCCAAAAGCAAGCGAATATGGGGTTTCTTGAGTCGGTGTGCGATATGTCATCCTATATGCCTACAAGGCTTCTTCCACTCTTTTGTGCCAGTCTCTTTTGGACTTAGAGACCACTTTCTTCAGAAGATTGCATAGAGTCTTATTAAATGTCTCAGCTAGACCATTGGCGGCAGCATGGTACATAGAAGATTTTTGCCGCTTGAAGCCAAAGAGATCATATATCTTATTCATCAACTTGTTATCAAATAACTTGCCATTATCCATGATTATGTATCATGGAATGCCAAACTGGTAAACAATTTTTACGCAAATGAAGTTTGCAATGTTCTCTTTCTTGACTTTTGTAAAAGCTACAACTTCGGCCCATTTTGAAAAGTAATCTATCACAACTAAGATATACAAGTGTCCGCTGGAGGATTTCGGCAGTGGTCTAACAACATTCAATCCCCAAGCATCAAACGACTAAGATGCAATAGTCGTGTGTCAAACTTCAGGCAATTGACATGAGTTTGCATGGAATTGATAAGTTTTGTACCTTCAAGCATAATACAAGCAATCTTTTATCATGGTTGACCAATAATAACCTATTCCTTTTTGTGAATATGGAGCTTTGGTCCAGACTAATGTGATCCACATACTCCTAAATATGCCTCTTACAAATCTTGAGTCACTTCTTTCTCCTCCAAGCACCGCAAAAACACTCCCTTAAATGATCTCCTATACAATGTGTCCTTGTAGTAGATAAAATGAGGTGCCCAATGACAAATGTCAATCCTTCTCTTAGTATCTTCTTAAAGTATCCTATAACATAAATAGTCGGTGATAGCTTGTTGCCAGTCCTCTTTATTGGCTTCAGAAACTGCAACAATATGCTCAAGCTCATTCTCCATATGTTCATCTTCGTCTAACAGTGGTACTACCCATTTTTGGAAGATAGTAACTTGCGTCTAATAAAAAAGAGTCAGAGTCGAGGCTAGAGCAGCTAAGGCATTAGTCGTTTTATTGTTCTTTCTTGGTACATGTTGGATGGTTATATCTCCAAGCCATCATATCAACTTCTGAGCATAACAGTGATATGATCGTACTTCAGGCTTCTTGACCTCATAGGTTCCCAAGAGTTGTGGAATCACCAGTTGAGAATCACCAAAAACTTGCAAGTGCAATTGCTTTATGTCAACAGCCATTTCGAGCCCACGAATTAGTGCTTGATATTCTGCAACATTATTGGAACAATGCTATTTCATTGTGAAGGAGAATGGTGGGACTTCTCCTTGTAAAGTGACAAACACTATGCCTGCACCAGTGCCTCCATGATGCATCGCCCCATCAAAGTACATATTGTGAGGAGGTTGGATTTTGATGGTTATTATATCTTCATCAGGAAGTTCATCAGTTAATTCTCAATTATCTGGTATAGGATGATCTGACAAGAAGTCCGCTAATGTTTGTCCTTTCACAACCTGTTGAGGGATGTATAAAATCTCAAATTGTTAGAACTGAAGGTACCACTTACTTATCGGTCACTAAGGACTGATTTCAACATAACAAATTTGATGGGATTTTCTCTAGAATCAAAGCGGACAGTATGAGCTTAATAGTAGTGCTTCATCTTTTAAATCGAAAAGACCAGCGCCAAACACAACTTCTCAATTAGGGAAAATTTATCTCATTTGGTGTCATCATTCTACTCAAGTAATAAAGGGCATTTTCTTTGCCTTTATTATTTTCTTGAGCTAGTAAGGCTCCCACAGACCTTTCTTGTGCCGCAATGTAAAATATCAATGGCTTTCCAAGTATAGAGGTAGCTAAGACTGGAGGTTTTGGAAAATACACTTTTATACTTTTAAAGGCTTTTCTACATGTTCGATCCTACTTGAAAGGGACACCTTTCTTCATGAGATGATTGAATAGTTGACATCTTCCAGCTAAATTTGAGATGAACCTTCTCAAGTAGTCTAATTTTCCTTGGAGACTTTTCAACTCATGAATGTTTCGAGGTTCGGGCATTTTCAAAATTACATCAACTTTGGCTTGATCAATCTCAATTTCTTGATGCCGCACAATGAAGCCAAGAAACTTTTCAGAAGCAACCTCAAAGGCACACTTTAATGGACTCATCCTCAGTTGATATCTTCGAAGAAACTCAAACACCATTCTCAAATCTTTTAAATGGTCATTCCTTCTCTTTGACTTCACCACCAAGTAATCAACATAACACTCAACGTTTTAATGAAGTAAATCATCAAATATACTCTGCATGTCCCTTTGATATGTGGCACCAGTATTCTTCAAACCGAAAGGCATCACTTTATAATAATAAATGCCTTTAGGTGTATGAAATGCCGTGAGTTCTTCATCCTTTAGTAACATGTAAATTTGGTTATAGCTAGAAGAACCATTCATGAATGGTATTGTCTCATAACCAGTTATAACATCAATCAATAGCTCTGGAATAGGCAGAGGGAATTCATCTTTAGGGCATGCATTTTTTAGATCTCTGAAGTCGATACAAACTCGAATTTGGCCATTCTTCTTCCTCACTGGGATAATGCTTGAAATCCACATGGGGTATTTAACTTCTCAAATGAAGCAACCTCAATGAGTTTGTTAACTTTTTTTCGATCAATAGAACTAAGTCTGGCCTGAAATGTCTTTGAGCTAACTTGACAGGATGAGCGCAATGCTTGACTGCCAATTGATGGACTGCTATTTTGGGATTTAAATTAGGCATTTCTTTATAACTGCAAGTGAAGACAACCCTATATTCTTTGAGTATGTTCATATAATCCATTTCTTCATTGGTTTCTAGGAAAGCACTCAAGTAAGTTGGCCTTGGATCTTCATCTATGCCAAGGTTAACTTCCTTTAAGGGATCAATCATAGTCTTCACTTCTTCAAATTCTGGTGGAGCATCTCCCGCATCCTTCTCTTCCTGTGGATCATTGTCATTGATTGGTATATGATGACACCAAACAATATCCAACTCTTCATCAATTTTCAGTTGGCATGAGGTGTCATTCTCAATCTGCATTATAACATGACATGAGGAGCCTACACTTTCTTCATCTCCTCACGCTCTTTGGCGTAAACCATAGTGTGAGCCTTCACTTTTAATGCCTCTTTACATGTTCCTTAACCTGTGATCCAAAAGGATTTTGAAAGCTTAGTTCCTTCCAAGATGAAGCTATGAGTTCCATTCATCGCTTCATCTTGGAAGGAACTAAGCTTTCAAAATCCTTTTGGATCATAGGTTAAGGAATCTTCGTTACTCTTAGGTAACTTCTCCGATGCTTGTTATTCTTCTTCTTCAATAGGTCTAACCTCTCGAACACAGAATTGCAGCGGGTTTTTCGAGTCGATCAAAGACAGAAGGTCATTTATTAGAAGAAACACACTCATCTTTTATAGTGATATAGTTATTTGGATACTACTGTTCTACTATTTGTTAAGACTTTTTTTAATCATTAATTGCGTATTTTACTTATTTTTGTTGCATGTGAACCCCTTTCGGAGTCCAAGGGACTTTATCCCTTGCATTGTATTGAGTAAAGTGTTAGTTATATCAAAAGGAAGCTGCTATAAGTCTCTCAGAAGCTGGAATACAGATTTTGGAGACATAAAATCAATGTGTATATGTTGATATATACTGATATACAGTGTATACAGTCAAAAAAAAGGCCAAAAGCCCATTTATTTAGAAGGGAAGCAGCATGTATGGCCCAGGAATTGATGTACACGTTTTAAGGAGCAGAAACAATAGTGTATATACACTGATATACATCTATATATAGTGTATATACCATATTGAATACAGGGAGATATGGGCCAAAGCCCACTGGATAACAGCTGGGGCAGATTCTGATGGGTCTAGCAGGACCAAACCTTAGAAATTAGGACAGATTAATGAATTGGGCCGGCCAAAACTCAATTTGATTTTTATTTCCTATTTATTGTATATCTTGAATGATACTTGTTATTTTGTTTACTAACTCTAATATTTTTGTAGTTGTTTCAATCTAATTAAATTCTCAAAGTTAGCCATTTGTGTTATTTATTTAAATTTGATTTTTTTGGTTCTTTAATTCAAAAATCACGTGTAGGTCTTTAACAGTTGGTCATTGTTAGTTTAAGTTTTAGAAACTCAATTTCTCTTTTATTTTAAAAAGTAGTCAATTGAATGTGGATAGATTTTTAAATTTTATTTTTTAACATTGGTCTTTTTTCGAAGTTTGTCAAATGAGGTCAACCGCAAGTTAGCGACCTTTTTGAGTGATTAATTTTTTCTCAAAAGTAGAAATTGAATCCTTACCTATTTCTCTGAAATTTTGAGACTTTTTCTATTAGGGTTTTAAAATTCTTTTTTAAAGTTTTCTTAATTTCTTTAAAAACATTAAGTGGCGACTCTATTTTCTCTTATTTATCGAAAACTTGGTTTTTCCTTAATAAATACGTTTTAAACTAATTTTTTCTTTAAAAAGTCATTTTTTATGATTAACAGGGACCATGAATCAATTCCACATACCATAGCTAACCAAGAAAAAATAGAAAGAAATTTGATGAAGAAGAAACCCTTTCCTTAAGCTTCAAGACAATCTTCCAAGGTTCACCTTAGGGGAGTTCGGCCTTAAATAAATTCTAAGTGTTAAATGAATTTGAATGAGAGAAGAAGAATATAGGTCATTTAAATGTCTTAGAATAGCATAGAAAGTCAGAAATGCCCTTTAGGAGTAGCCAAAATTACAAAAACGTCATCAATGAAATGGAAGATAAAAATATTGCTAGGGGTCCCGTATAGAGGACAAACAGTCCGTTTGAAGGCGCACAGACTTTGTGGCCTTCCATGAATCTATAATTAAAAAATATTTCACTATCAAAGTTCTGAGACGATGATTTCATACTTAGAAAATTTTCACATCAACGCCCATACAGACAATAAAGGGGTTATACGGTCCATGGGACGTTCATGTGGTACACTTGGCTAACATATGGTTTTCAAGGGTAAGGCCACTCACACAAGCCACCACACTGTTCATAAAGTATCACACGGACCATGTGGTGTGAACCTTAGTCTTGAACTCCAAAGTTAAGGCTAACACTCTACACACAAGGCCAACAACCACCTCAAGGCCCCTCTCTATAGCCCGTGGTGAGCCACACAGCCCGTGGAGGTGCCCATAAGATGTCACCTTAGTCAAAAACTTTTCAAAACTAATTTTCAACCACCATTAATATCATACAAAGTTTGGATCGTTACAGTCCTGAAGGTTATTTTTTTGTCATTTCGGGTAAGATTATCATTTTTAATACTAATAAATGAGACCGAAGTTTCTATCAATCATGGTTGATGATAGAGATATTGATATTGGAGATCGAGGTTTCTACCAACGAGGAGTATTGTAGAGGTCATATTCCAGCGCGTCTGAGGTCTTTTCCGACGAATACATGATCTATGTGAGACCCCATGAGTTCCATCCTAAGTTGATCAAGGATGTGTTTCGTAGGACTGACATGTATCACGATTATGTGCTATCACATTACATCATTGTGCACTTCATTCATGATTGGATTATAATTGAAATATTGAGTTAAATTTTGATATGTATGTATGTATGTCCTGTAATGTTGCTCTTGTTGACTGTGATTATATATATTACTGTATGTTGTGTGTGTTGGGTTTTCTCGCATGCTGTGGGTTGTAATTTTGAAGGTATGTGGCTGGAATGGAAGGACTACTTGCAGTCTTCATTACTTTACTTAGTTCTATAATTCACTTACTGGGTATTATGTAGTTAGCTACTTACCCTTGCTTTTATACTTGTATAGATGTTGAACTTGATATCTTCTAATATCTTTTTCTCCTATTTAGTCCAAGCTCTGCGACAACCTGAAAGTAGTAGCTAGTTCTTTTCGATGAACCTTCAGACTTCTGTTTACATACTTTTTTTTGTTCTATTTGAGAAGCAAAAACATTGAGACTTGTATAAATTTCTTCGAATTTTGTTAAAGTAGTGTTTTGTATATGTGATACCAATCTTGGGATAATTTTAGATTATGGTTCCTATTTTCGTATGCTTTTCCAATTATATGTAGAATGTTCTTGTTGTTTTACCTTCCACTTTATTTAGTTATTTTCCTGTTTAGGCTGACTTGCCTCAATGAGTTAAAGGCAAGTGTCATTACACACGATTTTGGGGTGATGATAAGTTTTTTTTGTATTACTTAAATTTATGTTTGAGTTTACAGGAACTCGACTTGGCTTTATTTAAACTCGCTTTTGTAACTTTAAATGCTTGGTCTGTGCTAGTTTAATTTGGTTTAGTTGGGTTATGGTATTAGTTCTCTCACCAAAGAATTAGTTCGAGTGCGACTTATGGCCGGTTCAGAGTTGTGACAATTTAATCTAAAATAACTACTCATATTTTTCTTACATAATCAAGAAAATACTACTTTTTCTGTCCAATAATAATTATTTACTATTTACTTGATACATAAATTAAATAATAAATAATAGAGATAATTTTATCAAATTGTCCTTTTCCTTATAATATGGACTTAGCTTCACTCTGTGTGGTAGCCTATGTACCCACCAGTCATCTTATTCTTTGGAAGACCTTAGGCATCTACAACCCAGATATCTATTTTTATCTTAATTCCTATAATTGGAGAAAACAGTATCAACAGCAACTTTATTTTGCACTGAAAAGGAATCTTTTGTCATTCTTCAATATTATGTTATTTGTTTCATTTTAGAGAGATTTTTTTTTTAATTTATTTTATAAAATAATATTTTTTTTAATAACACTTTAGTTTTAGTCGTTCAACGGTAAGTTTAAGATCACAAAATTAAAAGACATTTTAATGCATTTAACATAACCTTAATTAGGACTATAAAATTTATTTTAATTTCTACATAAATATTTCACTTTCAAGATCTTTACGTTGCTTCTATAAATGCATTTACGAAGTTAAATAATATTTTACGCATATAAATTCATAAAAGTTATAAATTAGTACAAATTAAAAATATAATATTACCTTAGAAAATAATCATGAATACCAAGGATGTTGGCAATGCTGCCTACTATTACGTTTGAGCTAGAATACTTTGTCTTATTTTGTACTGAAAAAGCTTGCTTTTTACTATCTAATGTTACAATTCTGGGACTGAATTTCTTATTAGGATAAACGGTTTTATAATCTAATGATTATGATTAAATATTGTTTATGAAGTTTTGGGCAGTTTAAATTTGCGTTTTTTATAAAATTAACTTTAAACAAATTTATTGAGTCTATTTAAAATTAAAGTAGGAAGTTGGGTGAGGCTAGACAAGGTAGGTTATGATTCATTATTTGACCTAAATTATTTTAAATAAATTTTTTTTTAACCCAATTGATCGTATACTCGAAAGCACAATTACTGCACAACATAGTAGTTGGCACAGAGCAGTACAAAGTGAGTAGACACTCTTAGGGCCACGTGACTGATTGGCCGAAAGTGTTGAATATTTTAATTTAATTATAAGATGAGTTGTCATCATGTGATTCGTTGATACATCAAATTGTGATTGTTGACGTCTTTACTTCACTACCTATTCCCCCACCCCGAAAAATTAAACCCTACTGTTACGGCCTTAGAGTTTTGGCCTGTGTCCGCGAAAAATTTTGGCAAAATGGGCGCGGGCCGTCTCACTACGCTCTATATATTCTTAATTGGTTTAGAAATTATAACGTTCTTTTCCTTTTAGTTGTGTTATTATTAATTATGTATTTAACAAGTTACATTAATTATAGTGAGAGTTCAGCCACAAGTTCTCAAATATTCTTGGCAAGTTATTATTAACAAATATTCTTGATAAGTTTTGCTAAAGTTGCATCATGCGATTGACTCAAGTTTTTTCAATAATATTGACTTATAATTATACCCTTAAATTCTAAAAATTACTTTTAAAATTTCATAAATTTATTTTATCATTCTATAATGAATATATTTCATTAAAAAATAACCTTATAACATAATTGCTAACAATCAACAATAACATTATGGATAAGATCAATACATTAATTGCACTAAAAATAAATTGTTCTTTCTTTCAATTTTCTGACTCAAACTACTTTTTTCGATAGTTATAGTAACAACTATTGTATATAAAATCTTCCCACATTCTACAAATAATCTCTTCCCAATTTAATGAAGTAAATTGATAGATGAATATTTAATTTGAATTAATAAATGATAATTTTTTTTTATAAAATATAAAAGTTTGGAGTAATTTTTAAATATTCAAAACTTCCCAAGTTTCCAAATACTACTTCTTTTTGATATTTGGGAACTTGGAATTTACCAAAAATCATTTGCCAAGTTTTTTGGCCAAACACCCTACTCCCATTTCTGCCCCAAATTTTCTGAAGTTTTTCCCAAGAATACTTGAGGCCAAACGGGGTCATAGTTTTAATTCTATTTTTAAAAAGATTAAAGAGGTACGGTAAATAAAACTTGGTATGAGTTACATATACTTCCATCGTTCTAAACCATGTAATGTAATTTGTCTTAACAAATGTAGTAAGACTTTGCAAAAATGTAAAATTATTCTTAAAAGGACATTCCCTACATCTTTGTAGATTTTTTGCCAAATAAATGAAATCCATCCTTGATAAAACATTGATAGTATCATTAAATATTTGTTAAATAAAAAAATAAAAAAAAGTTTGTCATGTAAATTGAAATGAATAGAGGGATAATACAGTTTTTTTTTTTTTTTTTTTTTTATATTAAGAACTGTATTGGTAAAACTCCAAATCGAAATTCAAGCTTATTCTGGTACCATATTGAGATGGAGTATATGCAGCCATCTAATTACTTAGAATTTTAAATTGTTGGAAAACGTACTTTTTAGTTGCTCAATAATATTTATATTCAAAAAAGCTCATGATGTTTGCACTCCACATCGAATCAAATGTAGTCGTATAAAATAATAAATATATAATCCCATTTATGGGTCATTATTGTGTTTCATAGATTACCAAAACAAGGTAACAATGAGGTTTTGCTGGGACAGGACTATGTTATGCTTACTTTTTGTTTTTTCTGGTTTTCCTTTTTTGTTGATAGAGAAGGGACAAATGGAATAAATGAGGAAATATCAGTGTCTCTGGTTTGAAAATAAAGAGATGGATACATCCACAATTTCTTTCCGGCTTGGGATTCTTTTACTTTTTTGAGTTTTGGGTATATCTCTTTGAAGGATTAATTTTTCAACATTTCAGATGAGCTGTTTAGGGTTTTGACCTCTTACTCATAAATTTCAACATTAATATAATAAAAATGGTTCGAGGAAAGGTAGAGATGAAGAGGATTGAGAATGCGACAAACCGGCAAGTGACTTTCTCAAAACGGCGAAATGGAATGATGAAGAAAGCTTATGAGCTATCAGTTCTTTGTGATGCTGAAGTTGCTCTTATCATTTTCTCTCAGAAAGGAAGAATCTATGAATTCTCAAGTTCCAGGTAATTATACGACTCTATCATTCAATCTTTGTCTCTAATTTTGGTATCTCTTTTCCAAGAATGAACAAACAACAGATAACTAGTATTACTTTAAAACGAGCAATCAATTTAGTAGATGAAATAGCAAAAGTTCTAGGCTAAACCCATTTTGCTAGATTTAACAGTTAATTTCATGTATAAAAGTACATTTAGAAATTAGAAATCTATTTCCGATGAAGTATAGGCTTTGTGTACTTTGTTTTTTTTTTTTAATGTACGAACGATTTGCTTTTCAAATTGGTGTGCATCTCCTTGTTGATTTTCTTTGCTGTCCCCAGCATACACTCTTAACAATTGCTTTTTACTGTGAAAAAATTATTTTTATAGGGTTTTTCCTTCTTACTATTAGTAAACGTGGAATTTCTAGGTAATCACTAGCTAATCCATTGCTAAAATGCTCCTAGCTAATTATTTTTTTTAATAATCCATTGCTAAATGAAATTAATATAAGATTTTAGTAGTTTAGCTATGAAATGTTATACGTCACTAATTCCATTCCTTGTTTTCTAATAATGCCTAAATCCCTTGCGAAACACAGAGTCAAATTCCGATACCACTACTTTATTTTATTAGCCAAAATTTAACACTAAGGGGTCGTTTGGTATGACGAATAAGCTATAATAATCTCGAGATAAAATGTGAGATTATTATATCCATGTTTGATTGGAGGTATGAGGTAATACTTTGACTATTTATCCCATCATTTTTGCCTTAATTGATGGAATAAGTTATCCCATATATATATGGTGGGATAACTTATCGCAAATTAACTTATCCCGGGATTGATTATGCTGGGATAAAATGTTGCCAACCAAACAACCCCTAAGTTATACCTTTATCTCTTGATTCCAATTTTTTCCTAATAAAGAAAGTAATTTTCTGGAATACCTATTAATTGAGTAACCAGAAATCAACTCTACAAAACTGTGGGCACTTGAATATAGTTGTACTCAGTCCATGCGTTCCTCTAGTACAACTTATTTTTGAAAATATGATCTAACCCTGCAACATTAGGATTTTGGACATGGATGTGAGAATGTTAGGCTAGCTGTGTATAATTATGGCTTCCAGCAGATGCAGGAATATCACATGGGCTCTTTGTACTATTTTATGTAGTTTCAGTTTGCTCCCATATTGGTTGAAGCAATCACTTATTGTCTCTTTTCTGGTCGTCCACAACTTTTGTAAGATATCATAAAGCCACACCATCTATATATGTTATGTTGTTCATTCATATTCAAATATTTATCCCTGGGATTGCCTAGAGAATGAAATATAGTCACCTTAAAATAATATTGCACAATCCTCATCTTGCAATTAAGCTGATTTTTATAATTGAATTAGGTTTAAAATCCATTTTTTTTCGTGCACCATAACATGAAAATTTTCATTTTACATCTACTGTAAGGTCTTACACCACATAAAACATAGTATTTGTTTACCATCAACGGTAATTAAAGTCGTATAATACCACATGGAACGCATTCTTTTTTCCCTCTATGGTAAAGTTGCTTTCGTGATATGAGGTCACCAAGTGTGGAGGTGGGGGAGGGTACTATGTATGCTTTCCTGCTTGCTTTAGTTTGGTGGATTGAAAATATAGAACACCAAGGGATGTTTGTACATGCCAGTCCATCTTTCAAAGTTCTATCTAACAAGGGACTAGGCCCTTTGGCACAGAAACTGAAAGAGATAATAGAAATAACATAAAAGTTTTTAAGGTGAAAAATTACCTTACTCAAAGGAGGAAAAACCACGATCTATTCCACGGAACTTAAATTTCACCAACTTCAAAGAGCCAAGTGATTACAATACCTTGCAATCAACGGATTGATCCATAAATCCCTCTTTTTCCTTTGTAAGAAAGTTAAACCCTCTCAAACTAAGCTACAACAATGCAACCTACTAAACTAATCCCTCAAGAATTAGCTTAGACGTCAGCTTCTATCCCAGCTACACCAAGCTACGATACAAGTAATCAAAAGTAAACTTCAAATTGAAAACACTAGAAACCTTTATAGATGAGGATTTGGTTCACATTTGAGCATTCGGCACTAACACTAAAGAAAACTTGAATATCTTGAAAGTTTTAATGCCATGGCTATTCTTCAGTGTTTTCAGGAAAGCAGATGGTTTTTCTCAGTTGTGAATGATTGGAGCGTCCACCTCTACACTCATAATTCTTCAATATATATCGAGACACTTTGATGAGAAATTAGCCACTTTTGGGACCACAAAATATGGCGCAATATGATTGGCCAGTAGGTCTGCCGTTCTGCAAAACTCGAGCACTATCCCAGCCAAGTTAGTTATTTGAAGACCTAATGTCACTTTCAATTAAGTACTAGTACAACTAGCACTTCCTCAAACATGGGATCAGGTACCGTCTCAGAGTTAGTCAAATCATCAAAACATTACATAATAACAAATTCCCCCTTTTTTGTAGCAACCTGGTGGTAGGATGTTACTCCTGTGCAATTTGGACTTAGATAATACTTGTTAACACATTAAGAGTTTAATACAAGACATATAAATCATAATTTAATAGCGAATTCAACATAGTTACAAGTGTAGGATTTGTCTTTTTGGTAGTTCATTTGATCTCAGATTTCAGTTTGTGGCATAAACACCTTTCAAAAAAATTTAAACCAATATATTGCTAGATTTTTATATATTACCCATACTACCACACACTATAAATTATTACCAATGTTAAAATACATAATATAAAACCTACTAGTTTCAGTTTCATACAATCACTCAAAATAACTGGTAATTTAGTATTAAAAAAAAGTTCGCCGGCTCAAACTAGTTGAACATGCCAAAACTTTAAGTTACAGACTATGGTTTCATAACTTACACTAGCCTTCAAAAGTTACATATACATATGCAACAGGAGAATCATGTACATTTTCCAAAACTACTAAAATACATATCTAGATGCAAATATGATTCTCTTCATAACTCCTAGAATTTATCTCCAATGGTCATTCTTAAGAATCTTCTTGGACATTCCCTATGATAGAAACAACTATCGCTAAGCATAAAGCTTAGTGATGTAAAAGTTACAAGTTGGAATCTTCTGTTTCTCAATTTATGTTTCTTAAGTCAAGGGCAATGCCATTGCAATACAACAAATCGACCAAGTTGATAAAAGTATCAACAATATCAAATATGATATTTAAAAGTGTCAAGGGTTCTTGGAACCATTTTTACAATACATTAAAGTAAATAGTTTCTCCTAATATATATGTTATACCATCACATCAAATATAATCAAGTATCAAGAAGGACCAAAGCCCTGTATTAAGAAGGGTGAAAACCTAATAATCAAGAGAACTAGGAACCATATTAAGAGTGGTTTTCTAGTTCGTGCTTAAAATGGACCGCTTTCATACTTAATACGAATCAAAAATCCACAGTCAAGTTGACCATCGATCTAAACAAAAAGCATGCCAGTTGTGACAATGTCACAGCCACAAGAAGGACAAAGTCTACAAGAATGTTAAGTGATTTGGGCAAACCCTACAAATGGCGAATTAAGCAAGTGTCTTGCAAGTTTCAAAAGACATCAACAAAACAAGATAAAATAACAAGAACATAGCTGACCTACCAAGATACATTAAAATGTTCCAACAAGTAACAAGATAACAAGAACAAGTTTTTACACGAATCTTAACCTTTTAGCCTATGTTGCTCAGACTCTTTAAAAGTGCCAGCGAGTGCATGTCGGATTAGCCAAAAGTAGTGTATTTTCAGAGAATCTGACATGGGTGCGACACTGAAAGTAAAAAATCTGTGCAACTTAGCTTTTAGCACATAACCGATCCTACTGAGTTCAAGTCATAGCAATACGACATCAGTTTCTTCAATCAATTCTTTAAGATTGTACAAGAGTTTAAGCACCTTAATACTCAATTCAAATGCTTATTTAATGTTTATCACTTTCAACAAGTAAAAACTAACAAGATAGATGCCAAAGGTAAGGCCCATTTGTGTAAATCACACCCTTTTGTGCAGCTTGACTGCCTTGCATTGTAACTAGATTTTGAATTGGTAAATGAAACAGCTAGGCAAACAATCAAGAACCACTACAAAGTACCTTTTTTACAAGAATCTATAATAAAAAACTAGCAACACACACAAAGGATTTCTAAGTTAAAAATTTGGACAAAACTTTTTCTTAATTGCATCTTCTTTTTTGAATCTATAACTACCAAATTAGGTTCAAAAATAGATATAAGAGTCGTAGATACATATGTTGAAGTTGCAAATAACTAAGAACTATTAAGAAATATAGCTCATACATCATGATATGCTTCAAATACTAACAACAGTACATAGAAGATTTCTCAGACAGAAAATTAACTAGAACTTTCATTGTGTTTCATTTACTTTTTTAGTCCCATACAAGTAAATTATGACTTACCCCCCAAAAATAAAAGTTATAAGTATATGTGTTTGCTTTCTAAAACATATTTTCAGATAAAAAATAAAGCTATACACCGCGAGATATTCAAATATTACTAACCGTTATACAATGTCAAAATAGAATTTAATTACTTACCAATAGGTAGATGTTTTTCTTGAGTTTTTCTCAAAGAGATCAATTCCTTTTGTGATTTGTCTGAAGGATACTAATATGAGGGAGTTTATAAGGTTTTTCTCACTCTTGGATTCGACTTACCTTAGAGGGGATGATGTATTATACTTAAAGTAAATTAAGAATGTTGCCCAAAAAAGGTGGCTGCCCAATTTTATTTTTTCATTCCTTTTTGTTTCCTCACACCTTAATCTCTATTATCAAGAATTGTATAATATATACAATTTCATAGAAATAAATCAAATTACATTAAGACAAACCCTTTCCTATTTACTTTTTATGATTCACGAAAATCAATTCCTATAACGATACAAGTTCGAGTCAAAGAGTTATGAAGTGGAGATTGATTTTATCTCAAGAGAATACATTTTTGAAAGTGAATACATGATTTAATAATAAGTGTGTCACATTTTTTATGATGACAAACAAAGTTATCCAACAATCCAACCAGCCAACATTGTATACCAATAATGACTTCCCCCTTATAGTTACTCCCCCTCACAGTTTTTCGTTACTTCCCCCTTATAGTTTGACACCACGCTTCATGCTTTAGACTCAATATATTCCTCCTTTTGACATCATAAAAAGGTGTATAGTAAATCAACATAAATAAAACATATGAATAGATAAACTCAGGGCAATATCATTCCTATAGTATACAATAAGAACAATAATAAAAGAAGGATAGATAGATGATCTAATATAGCATTCACACCAAAAAAAAAGAGTGAGAAACAAGTGAAATAAAAAGATCATGAAAGCAAAAGAATGCCAGAGGAGTTAGGAAGAAAAAGAATTAAAATTAAAATGGATGGGGGAGGCCTAGGTTGAAGACTTTGGAGGACCAAGGACAATCTAGTATCTTCCTCCTCATGGCTCTTCAAAAGTTTGTCCTTTAAGTCTGCCACCTTGGCAATGAGTGCAACATTCTGCTCCTTGAGCCTCAAATTCTCCTCCAAACTAGGTGCCTCATGAGAACTCTTTGCCAACTGAGTTTTGAGTGGAGCAATTTCAGTATCCTTTTTCACAAGTAATAAGGACATCTCTTTTGGTTCATGCTTTAGTTGCTTTTGACGATAAAGTAACTTTCATACTTGAGATTTTCCTTTGTTTCTACTCTTGCCCTCAACACATTCACACTCTATCACAGTTTCAGGAGACATAACTTGCTTCATTATTCATTTTGTACCCTTCTCAAGTTGTAGAACTACCTCCTTAAACACCTTTCCCAATAGATACCCATAAGCCATATCATGCTTGCCATTATTCACTTTGAAGATATTAATTATGGGTTTTATCATGATGGCAAGAAGGTTGATCTCATCCATCTTGGACAATGATTTCATCAAGAATAGACTTGCCCCAGTGGCTACAATATGCTCTCAGACCTAGGCAACATATTTTTGTTAACAAACTCAAAGTATAGTTGAAATGTTCTTTTCAAAAACTTTTTAAAAACTCCAGTCCTATTCAACTTTGATACTTTGCCAATTTTTCTTCGACAAAGACTTTTGAGGGTCATTGACTAGAAACAGACTTGATAACTATAGTAGACATATTCAACATACTGCATAACCATTCGTTATCCATATGAGCAGGCTATTCTTAACTATTGCATCAATATTTTCATTCGCACCCACTTTCATGTTATAGTAGAAGTCCCTGACATCTTTCTCAAAGAGTGTAGGGATTAGCCAAGAGAATATATGACTCCATCCTTAAATTTCTACATCTTCAATAAACTCATTCCAAGTCTCTAGATGAACTCAAGATAAAAAACTCTACCACTCAAAACCTTTTGAGTCTTGATAATTTCAATACACTTTTCTTTGGTTAAATCCTTTTCAAATTTGGAACTAGGTCCCTCTTCTTCTTCATTTCTAGATTTTGAGGGTAACTCAGGTTGTCTATTATCCGTTGCTTTCATGCTTTTTTGTATAGATCCACCCTTTCTATCGATCTTAGGCCTTTATGATGTTTGCTTTTTTGGAACATCTTTTTTGAATTTATCTCCATCAACACTCTCTTATTCTTCTAAAGAGATATGTACTACATCATTATCTGCCACCATATCTTCCACAACAGTATGTCTTCTCTTTCATTTATTCCTTAGAGTTTGAGACTTGTTAGCCTCCACAACTATACCCATCAGCTTTTGTTGTGATCGTCTAATGTTCTCGGACCGGGTATGAAGTTGTCTTCTTCAATGATGTTTGCTCTTTTGGAACATCTTTTTTGAATTTATCTCCATCAACACTCTCTTGTTCTTCTAAAGAGATATCCACTACATCATTATCTGGCATCATATCTTCCACAATAGTACGTTTTCTCTTTCGTCTGTTCCTTAGAGTTTGAGACATGTTAGCCTCCATGGCTGTACTCATTAGCTTTTTTTATGATCGTCTAGTGTTCGGACCAAGTTTGAACTTGTCTTCTTCAATAACTTTCTCTTTGAACTTTCTAAAGGTTCTCCTTATCGGTGTAGAGGACACATTATCTTCATCTTTATCCTTATTTGTATTTTCTAAGGCAGAACTATAGGCACTGGAGTTTTATCAAAAACAGGTTGAGAGTCTTCTACCCCTTCTCCAAGAGTGGGCATATCAACCCCGATCTCAACATTGCCATCATTTCCTTCCTTACTTCCACTTTTAAAATCCATCTTTTCATTAATAAAGAAATTCAAATTTTCATCCCTCATTGAGGTTAAACTCTATATCACTAACTCTTCACTAGCAACAAGATTATTAGATTCAGAATTGTTTTCCAAAGAAAGACCCCCCTCAAAATTTTGTTTAGACACACCAGACATAGAGAGACCAGGTTAGATAGATGATTCAGAGAGTACTATAGCATAAGGTTGGGAAACAAACATTATAGGAATTATAAAAGAGAGTAGGACGAAGTGTTAAAATCTAAGGACAAAGAATTTTATGAGATAATACTAGGATTTTCAAAGGACAGAGTTTGAGAGGCAAGGGGTAAGGAAACAATAACAATAGGGTTTTCAAGAAAAGCTTCTTCTCTTATAGTCAAAGAAAAAGAAGGAGAAGAGAAAACAAGATCTAAGGATGATGTTTCCATAGGAGCAATTTATTACAGGCCTCAATATTATGATAAAAGGGTTGTTGAGAATCAGATGTTGTAGTAAAGTTTTATTGGGAAGATACGAAAGAGAAAAAGAATGATTTGAGTAAGAGATTCTTGGATAAAAATTGGAAAAGAGAGTAAACAAGGAAAGAAAATATATAGGGTTGAAAAGGCCTATCAAGTCCCTAAAAAGAAATGTCTAATTGAATTAAACAGATTTGATGACATTTAGAAAAAGAGGACAAGACACGTGGTAGTTGTGTCACTTCTATGAACAATCCAAAACAATCATAAGAATACTGACCTTAAGTATAGACCAGGTTCTACCTTGCAGAATGAGTGAAACTATTTGATCATTTCATCTCTCCTTTCCTTTCTTGCTGGTCTCTTGTGCATGTATACTTGACATAGATATAAAATTAAGTTTATTACAATCATTCACAACAAATCATAAATGATACCTATCCACTACATCATAATCAATCAGGGTATTGAGTGGAATGCAAGATCAATTAGAGACCCTCATTAGTGCAAGCTTCAAATAATCTTTTTCAAACACATCATTGCTTAATGGTTTGGAAAAAATATCAGGAATCTGATCCTCAGTCTTGTTAAACTTCATGCGTATATTGCCTTTCTCAATATTGTCTCTCAAGAAGTAATCTTTCACATCAATATGCTTGGACCTCATGTGATGAGCTGGATTTTTTGCCATGTTAAGAGTACTGGTATTATCACATAGAAGAGATATTGAGTTGGTTATCACCCTAAAATTCTTGAGTTGCTTCCTTATCATAAGACTTAAGCACAACATGAGGTAGCATCCACATATTTAGCCTCTGCAGTTCAAAGAGCTACTGAATTTTGCTTTTTAGTTCCCCAAGACACCAGGAAAGAATTGAGAAAATGAGCCATTCCAGAGGTACTTTTTCTGTCAACCTAGTACCTCGTATAATCAGCATTGACATATTCTATAAATTCAAAAGAATCACCTGTAGAATAGTACAGGACCAGGTCCAAGTCTTTTTCAAGTACCTCAAAATTCTCTTAGTAGACTTCAAGTTAATTCCTTTGGATCAACTTAAAATTGTGCACATATACCCACACTAAAAATAATATCAGGATGACTTACTGTCAAGTACAACAATGAATCAATAATACCTTTGTACACAGTCGAGTTCACAGAGGGACTAACTTCATCTAAATCCAGTTTTGTATTAGTTTCCATTGGAGTATCTATTGGTTTTGCATCCTTATTTTCAAAAAATCTTTGATATACTTCTATTTGACAAATAAATGTTCCATTCAAAGATTGCTTGATTTGCAACCCAAGAAAGAAACTAAATTCTTCCATTATCTTATTTCAAATTCACTACTCATGAGACTTGAACAATCTACAGATAGTGATTCTGAAGTTGCTCCAAAGATAATATCATCAATATAAATCTGGATTATAAGAAGGTCTCTTCCTCTAGTTTTCATAAACAAGGTGTTGTCAATCTTACCTTTCTTGAAGTCATTTTCAAGTAAGAACTTTGACAATCTTTTATACCAATATCTAGGTGCTTGTTTGAGTCCATAAAGAGCTTTATCCAGTTTTGACACATGATTAGGATAATGAACATCTTCAAAGCCAAGAGGTTCTTTGATATATACTTACTATTTTAGATACCCATTTAGGAAGACACTTTTGATTTAAATCCCATGAAGGTAGCAAAGGTTATGAGAATTCTTATCGCTTCCAATCAAGCAATTGGAGCAAAAGTCTCATCATAGTCAATCCTTTCTTCTTGATCATACTCTTGAACAAATAGTTTGATTGATTTTAACAATGTCATTATTTCATCAAGCTTATTCCTGAAGACCCACTTGGTCTCTGTGATGATTTTGTCAACAGGTTTAGGAACTAGATGCCATCCCTTGCTTCTATCAAATTGATGAAGCTCTTTTTTTCATAGAGTTTACCTAATTAGTATCCTCCGGGGCTTCTTTTACATTGTTTTGTTTAATGGATGAGATAAATGCTGAATAAGCAACCATATTTCTCATTTTAGATCTAGTTTGAATTCTGTAATCCAAAGGGGAAATAACATTATCAAGTGGATGTTACGACTAATGTTTCCAGTTAAACTTCCTTAACACTTGATTTCCTTGTTCGGGTTCAGATCATCACCAACAACTTCCTATTCACAAATGTTTTTCTATTCTTGATCCTCAGCAAGACCTGGTCCCTCTACAGAAGCTTTTACATCTTCAGGAACATTCATTTGTTCATCATTCTGATTTTCATTACTTTCACCATTTTTCTCATCAAAGATTTTATTTCAACGGAATTTAACAATTCTTCAAACTCAACTTTATCTTGATCCTTTATTCTTTCAAGCTCACCCGACTCAGAAAAGACCAAATGAACACTTTCTTCAATACATTCAGTCCTTTTATTAAATTCCCTGTATGCTTTGCTAGAAGATGAATATCCCACAAACACTCTTTCATCACTCATTGCATCAAATTCGCCAAGGTCATCTTTACAATTGTTGAGCACAAAATACTTGCACCCAAATAGTCTTATATAATTGAATTTAGGTTTTCTATTATTGAGCAGCTCGTAATTAGAATTTTTGCTAAGGATAGGTTTGATCAAGCATTTATTAGTAACATGACATGTTGTGTTCACAGTCTCTGTCCAAAAATTCTTTGGAAGCCCTGAATCAATGAGATAGTTCTAGCAATGTCTACCAAAGTTCTATTCTTCCTTTCTACTACTCCATTTCATTAAGGAGTTTTGGGAGCTGAGAAATTGTGATGAATGTGATTTTAAGAACAAAATACATCCATCTTAGTATTTTCAAATTCTGTGCCATGGTCTGACCTGATCCCTACCAACTTGCAATTCATCTTTGCTTGTATCATCTTTATAAAAACAACTAAGACTTCATATGTTTCATCCTTATACCTTAAGAACATGGTCCAGGTGAAACTTGAATAGTCATTAACTATGACCAAGATATACTTCTTTCCACCTCTATTTTGAACTTTAATAGGTCCACATAAATCTATGTGAATCAATTTCAAGGGCTTTGTAGTGCTGACTTGCTTTTCCTATTTAAAAAAGGATTTGATTTGCTTACCGTTCACATAGGTTTCACAAACTTTGTTATCAAAAAACTTCATCTTAGGTAAATCTCAAACCAGGTCCTTGTCCACAAGTTTATTCAACGGGGATGGACTAACATGACTAAAATTTTTGTGGCTTAATTCTGTATTTTCACTTTGAGCACTGAGACAAGTAAGTTCATCATTTGTACGGTGTTTATATTAGCCACACATATGTTTTAACCCTTTTTGCAACAAGGATTACCTCTTGGGAGGTTAGATTAGTGAGTATGCATTTTTCTGAACCAAACTTGACCTCATTTCCCTTGTTACAGATTTGGGAAACACTCAAGATACTATACTTTGATCCATTTACATAATAGACATTTCTAATATAATGCTATAATGCCTTTCCAATTCTGTCAATACCCATAATGTACTCCTTTTTGCCCTTTTCAAAAGAGACACCTTACCTTGAAGTGTCTTTAGTGAGAAAAAGCTTTTGACATCTCTAGTCATATGTTTTGAACAACCACTATCTATCTATCAGCATTGACCGTGGCTTCCTCCACTCACCTGCACAAACATCATTTATTAGACTAGAGAACCCATTTTAGTCTGACTCTCCAGTAATTAGATAAAGGAGCATCAAGTAATTTTCTTGTCCAATGAGGTAGGAATATTTTCTTTTCACCAGAATCAATCTTTGGTTTTAGCATGAGACTAGGCTTAGCTTTGACTTTCTTTGTTCTGGCATAATTCATGACACTTTCCTCAGCTTTTTTACAAGCAGAGTAATCCTTTTTAAGATGCTCATTTCTTCTATAGCGAATACAGAGAAGATTAATCCACAGTCATATACTTGCTATGAAGATTATAAGGATTATCTTTCTTCACATAGCCCAGACCCTTCCTATTATTGAAATCATGATTTGTGAGATTATCTAAGATCTTTGAAGATGTAGTCCACTTTAAAGACATTTAATTCCTTCTTAGTCCTGACCAAGTCCCTTTTTAGAGCAACATTCCTTTCTAAAGATTAATTCAATTTCAACTTAACATTTTTTAATTTTCTTTCAATTCAAGTTGTAAATTACTGATTTCATTCTTCCATTTCAATTGAATTGTGGATCCATTCATGAGTTTATCTTTCAGATTAATATTCTCAGAACCTAGGAAATTTAGTTTATCTTTCAAGTCAGACAATTGAGTTACTAAAAGTACTTTTTCATATTGAAAAATCTCTAGAGAGTTGTTCAAAAAATCCTTTTCACTAGTTAATTCACAAAGAGAATCAGTTTTTTCAACTTCTTAAGAGAGAGAATGTCAAGATTTTATTTAAGATCATCAAGAGTTACCTCATTATCACCTTCATCCAATTATTCCATGAAGGTAAACATTGAGTTGTACACATCTTCATCATCTTTGATAGCCAGCATTGATGCATCACCATGACATTCAGACTCATCAGAATCACTGGAGGAGTACCCCTACTCACCAAGAGTTTTCTTCATAATTTTATTATCAACATTTCTTCTTTCATTTTTTCGAGAGACTGGTCCCTCCTCTTATCTTGATCTTTACCAGTCTTGCCACATGACTAAGAAATGTCACCTTTCTCAATCAAAATTGTCACATGGTGAATTTTGTTAATAGTTTTCTATCCCTCAATATTTGTATCACTATTCTCAAGTGCTCCATGTGTCTTTCCTCATTGTAGGAATAAATCAAAATGTCATCTAATAAGACCACTACAAATGTTTTTAGGCATGGTTTGAACACTTGATTTATTTGAGGTCTATAAAGATCGTCGAAGCATTAGTCAACTCAAATGACATAAAGAATAATTCAAAATAGCCATACCTTGTTCAAAATATTGTCCTTGGGAATATCACACTCCCTTACCCTTAATTAATGATATCCAAACTAGAAATTTATTTTAGAGAAGTAGTTTTCCTCTTGCAATTGATCAAATAAATCATATATTTTTACAATAGGATACATATTCTTGATGGTCAGCTTATTCAATTACTGGCAATCTATACACATCTAAAGTGATCCGTCCTTCTTCCTGACAAACAATATAGGAGCACCCTATGTTGTCATAGTTGAATAATAAACTCCTTTTCCAACAAGTCTTTCAACTATTCCTTTAACCCCTTATATTCCACCGGGGCCATATGATAAAGAGGAATAGAGATAGATTAGGTATTCAGAAGGAGACCTATGTCAAAATTAATTTCTCTTTCTTGAGGAGTATTGGGTAGGCCATTGAGAAATACATTAAGAATCTTATTTATAATGGAGACAAACACAATAGTAGGATTTTCAAAATTGGCATTCCTAACTTTCACAATATGCTTGATACACCATTTTTTAATCAACTTTCGAGCTTTGAGACATGAAATGAATAGACCATTAAATATCAAATCACTACCCTTGTATTTAAGAACTGACTCATTAGGAAATTAAAACTTGACCTTACAGGTTCTACAATAAATAGATGCATCCGAAGCATGAAATCAGTCCATATCAAGAATGACATTAAAATTGATCATGTCAAGTTTAATAAGATAATAAGGAATAACTTTATGAAAGGACACTAGATAATTTCTGTAAACCTTTTTGACTTAAATTGACTCACCCACAAGACTATAAATAAAAAATGACTCTAACAAAACTTTGGGACACATATCAAATCTTTTAGTAAGAAAGAGAAAAAATGACAAGTTGGTACCCGGATCAAAAAATGCATATACATCAAAGTTAAAGATCCATAATATAAATGTAACAATGTTAAGAGACTCTGTAACATCTTGGCTAGCATGAAGGGCACAAAACTAATTATTGTATTAAGCACCACTTTATTGAGATTGAGAACCTTGTTGCCCTTGCCTCTTTGAGCAACTTTAACTTAGGGATGACTTTCTCTCCCGTTATTAGAAACACTAGGACTTTCGAAGAATTTCCATCTCACCATATCTATAGCAAGCACTATACCAATCAAGCCTTTGCCCATATGATTTCTCCCATATACCCACGAGTATTTGCACTTTCACCTTTAGCTTTAGGGTAAGACATCCTATCTTTGTCATATGTTGATCAGTAGATTGAGATGATCCTTACCTTGAAACTTTTGGCCTTATCAGAAATGGTCATTACCTTCACCAGATTTTGAATTTGAGAATTCATCTTCAAACTGAGCCCTCTTGAGCTCTCTCACCCGTCTTTCTTTAAGGTTATCTCCTTCAATTTGTTTGACATATGTCAGAAGTTGAGAAATGTCCATCTCCTTCACAAGCATAGCAGTTCAAAATTTCTTCACCACTAACTCAATTATACCCAAAATAAACTTACTCATTCAGACATAGGGATCAGCTACCAAGGAAGGGGCATATTTGGACAATTTTGTGAATTTGACGGCATACTTGCTCATACCCATTCCCTTTGCTTATGGTTGATGAACACCATCATATTTTCTTCCCTTAGATCAAGGGGGAAGATACAACCAGAAAAGTAAACCTGAAAGTTTTCCCTCCAATAGGACCTTCATCCATCCTCTTGGCCTTCCATTTAGTATACCGCACTTGAGCAACCCTTTTTAGTTGGTAGGCTGTCATCTCTGCCTTTTCTTTCGATGTCACCCCTATTATAGCTACAACCTTATACACCTCATCAATAAATTCTTGTGTGGGGAGGGGGGGGAGGAGGCTCTTTGTCCATCTTTGAGCCAAGGAATTTAGGAGGGTTCATTCTTGTAGAGTCTTTTACTCTAAAAGTTAGGGCAAGCAAATTGGAAGGAGTAACAACATCTTGGTTAGTCATTGGTTGAGCCAACATAGTAATGGGGGTCTAAAATTTTGCATTTATAACTTGCTTGGCTAGAGGATCATGAGGAGATTGGTCCTCACTGGCATTGACTCCTCTTTACATATGCTCTTCTGGGATGCATTCTCTGAAAATCGTAAAGATAATAGTTAGAGGGAGAAGTCTTAAGGCAAATTACATGAAACGACATAGATCAAGAAAGAAGTGCATATTCTCAAAATGCCTCATGGGTTCCTTCTCATAGAAATGGTGCACTTCATACCAATAAATAAGATTCTACTTCATGTGGCATTTTGGACTCTCTAGGACACTTTTAAATCTTAGGCTTTGATACCAAGTTTGTCATGACTCAAGCTAGGCCTAAGGCATGACAAAGCAATTGAGATTCTTGAGAAAACTCTAACCTAACCTTCTTAGCATATCATAAGCATTCACAGGTAATGAAATAAATAATTAACAAGCGGAAGATCAATAAAGAAGTATCAAGCATAATGTTATAAGAAGAAAAGGAAATAGACAATATAGACTCCATACATGATTTGTTCAAGAATGCCTCTAACATACTAAGATTCGTAGGGGCTAAGATATGTTCTTAGCTCACCCTCAAGAAAAGTAGAACAAACAATAGTATCATACTGTCTTAAAATGATAAGAAAGTAAAACTAGAATGTAGAAAATTTCTCCTGGGAATCTGTGAACTCACCAACAATTTTCAAAGTCAAGCCGAACTAGCTACACAAGTGGAAAGGAGTAGGATCACTTGTCCCTACATTGTCATATAATATAGACAACAAATATGTGTTAGTATATTTTTGAATATACTAGAAATATAGACAATGCATTGCATGATAAAACATCTAGTGCAAAGATCAATTAAAACATCAAGATATGGGGAGCATTTTAAAATACAAGAATTTATATAAAGGCTAATACACAAGTAAGCCATAAGTAAAGTTATGTAAAATATCATATAGGATCATATATATGTGGGATAAAATTATAACTGATAATAAGACCACACAAGCTATAACATGAAATTCCAATATCTGCCTTTACTTCAGAGTAAAGGGAGCCTGCTTGCCAAGGTAGAACTATAACCCGCTAAGTGAGTGTTAGAAATTATAATATTGTATGTGGATCTACTAGCTAGAAAATATTGGCAATATAAACCTATAGTGGTAAGGTAATTATAAGACTAGAAGTTTTATATAAGTACCTCGTAGGTTGAGCCTCCACCTCAATGATCATTTGGTGCTAAGTCAAATCTCATGGAATACTTATCATAAAATCATACTTATTTAAGATTTATAGAACTTGTCATAATTCATAGTTCATAGTTTTCATAAATATATCATGTAGGAAAGACAATTTAAATCAAGCAATACAATCCATAAATCATACCTATACTTAGAGTAACTCATTTTCATGAAACTTAATAATATGGATGCAGTCTTTTCATCACTACTAATCATATCCAATTAAGAGTGTCATTGGGATCTTAAGTCACCTTAAGGCATTAGGTCTCTCCTGAGGCCTTAAGTCACCCGTTTCATAAACAAACTCGAACACTTGTATTTGACATCATGACTTGTAAGCAAAAATACGATAAAATTGGTCCATATGAAATAGGCTTGAAATCATATAATTGAATATAATTCATACATAATCAAGTAGAATTAAATCAATCTTGAAATTATAATTATAAACGCATAATCAAGTATATGAACCCTAATGGCAAGAGACAAAATCACCTATAAATCTATAAGAAACATCAATTTACCATAATCTATGCATAAATAAGTAAGACATCACAATATAAATCAATAATCATGGAATTGGAGTTGAATCATAAAATACCTTCTTTGTAATTGAATGAAACTAAAAAAAAATTGATTGGGATCTACGGATTAAAGGTATCCATGGATGACGACCCATAGATCTTAGGTGCAAATAATAGAAGAAATATGAAAAATTAGTGTTGAAGCTTGAAACTCCAACTTGAATTCTCTAGTGGTGTTTGAGGAGGAAGAAAATTGAGAGAACTCTAGAAAATTTGGGGATTGGGTGAGCATAAGATGAAATTAAAGGGATTTGAGATGATTATGGGTAGTTTATAGGTCCCAAATAATGAAGTTTAGAGCTTAGGGTAGTAAAAGGTATAAAAACCTCCTTAATGTTACTCTGTTAGATATGACCCATGGAATGCATCTATGATTCGTAGTTCCATTTACGTAGTGTAGAATCCATTCATGAAAATCAAATATAAAAGCATGACCTCTGATGTCGCTCTACGAATCCTCTTTCTACGTCTCATAATTCTAAGTACAAGTCATAATTACTCTTCATAAAATCAATGTACCAAAATTCTAACCACTGAAAATTGCACCTCAAATATACAGAACATAACTTATTGTCTGTACAAACATCTATGACTCGTGAAGAGCCTCGTGGTTCCATACAACACTTAGTCAATTCTGCAAACTTCTGGACCCCATTGATGAACACAGTTTACGATCCATAAACTCATTCATGATCTATGAAGGAGTTTGTCTTGAACCCTGAACCCTGAACCCTGAACCCTGAACCTGAACCCTGAACCCTGAACCTGAACCCTGAACCCTGAACCCTGAACCCTGAACCTGTTGAATCCAACTTTCTCACTTTCTGAATCTCAACCCAAACAAGGGGTTAGACAGTTTGTTCAAAAAATGAGGTTAAACTTGGAAACAATAATTCAACTTTGAACCTTGGAAAAAAGATTTTATGGAACCATTTGAATATTTTCCAGAGAAAGTTGAATCTCAACCCCAAACATATCCACGACCCGTCAATCCTATTACGATCCATACAAGGCTTTTCGTGCATCCAACTTAAAAAGTTTTAGAAATTCACCAAGTTAGTAGCCCATCTATGATACCCATTTATGACTCATAGACAGTTTACGAGTCGTATATTGAACTCATATAACTTGTATTAAAAGTCAATTTCTGCAATTTTCTCCTTCTTCGAACTTCCCAACGTGCAAGGTATTACAACAGTCATTCAATATTTTTGGTAAACGTCACAATAGGTTGCTGGTAATGTGAATTTTATTATTGCAAAGTAAGGATCCACTTCGATCTAATAATTTTTATACAACATATTTTTTACACTTATGATTTGTCAACTCTCTCTAATTTTTCACTCTCTTGTTAGTTTCTCCCTTTCTTTCTTGCTCTTTTACTTACTTTCTTGTTTGAATAATTACTCTTGTTTTTTTTTTACTTGTTTTCTTTTAATACACATACAACTCAAATAGACCATTTTATTTGTAGGATGTGATGGAAGGGATCTAGAGACGGTACATATTACTGTCTTCTAGAATATGTTTAGCCACCTTTTTCTTGAATTATTCTTTCTAGAATATTTTTTTAACTTTCTTTCTAGGATACTCATTCTAGATTGTTTTCTTTAATTCTTTATAATTCTTGAATATTTTAAATTATTTTTAAAATATCTTAAATATTAATTAAGTTGGTGATAAATTCTTAACAAGATTTATCTTGTTATCATATAAATTAATCTTCATTGCATCTTCTTATAGTTGATAAAATTATTCCAATAAACTCCTTATTCAAGTTTGTGATGAATTCTTAACAAGATTTGTTATCACATAAATCATTATTATATCTTCTTATAATTGCTAAAATTCTTCAAATGAGCTGCTTATTCAAATTACATGATAACCACAAGATGTAGCTCATACATACTTCGCTTCATGACTTGTCATTATCACAATTGCATTACTTCTTAAAATTTTATGTAAATGTGAAATTTATGAGAAATAAAATATATTTTTTTATTACTGTTTCAGTCATCAACTTCACTAGTCCAATCACTATAACCCCCTAATTCTTTTTAAAAGTAAAATTATTTACCATTCAAAGCTTTGGGAAGGTAAAAAAATGTATTTGACATACTCAACAAGAGTTAAGAACATAAACTTTTTAAGTATTTATTTATTTGATATTAATTTTTTTATTTTATAATATTCTTCTCTCTTTTTCTTTTTCCTTCCTTTCTATTCTCTTCAAAACTTTATTGGATTTAATTGATTAAAAACTCACCCATAATCAGCTCACATCGCTATTCAACCATCAGTAACATAACTTTGTCGCCTTACCTTTTATAATCAAAAATTTGATTCACCTTCTTTCAATCATAAATTTTATTTTCTGTGCATAGTATGATCACCAATCTTGTCACCTTCATATTTTCTTAAAAAAATCTAAAAGTCAATTAAAATCATCACTGTTTGTTGAAAGAACAACATAGAGAAGAAAACAAAATATTTTTTAACAGCGAAATGATTTTAAAAATTGTGTCCAGTATATTTAATTTTGATTGAGGAATAATGGAGTGATGATATTAGAATGGTAGAGATCAAGTGGAGGGAGGTGATATTAGATGGCGGTGACAAAGGATTAGCGATGATTTGTGAACAAAATGATGAAAATTAAAATTTTATTGAGAATAGTAGGTATGCAGGGTGGCTTGTATATTTTTGTACTTTATTTTGTTAAAAAATCAGATTAGTTTGACATTTTTACGATGATAATATATAACTCGAAGGGTTTCACTAGAATAAATCATAGAAAAAAATTGTTGATGATGAAGTATATTTCACTATTCAAATACATATCAAGTAATTACATACTATGATGATACTAAGGATCTATTTGAAAAGCCATTTATCAATTAGAACAACAACAACAACAACATACCCAGTGTAATCCCACATGTTTATTCTTTCGTTGCACGAGTATAATTATAGGATAATATTTTTTTTTTAAAAATAATTATTTAAAATTAAAAATTTATATTAGACAAATAAATATATTATAAATAATATTAAATAAATCTTTAAGTATATATCGTCTTTTCAAAATATATTAATTA
>JAOTQJ010153623.1:0-11909 GCA_025642045.1 Solanum sejunctum
GTCTCAAATATGATGGACCTTTGCTGCCAATTTCCAACTTTGTTCTTAGTTTGTTTTGGGTCCAAATGGCCAAGTGGTTTCCAGTGTACTTAGGACGTTTTGAAATTCTTCTTGGACTGAAAATAAGGTCCATTTATGATACTAAAATATGGTCCAAAATTACACCCTGAACATGGAATCTATTCATAATCAAACTTGAATAAATTCAGTGTCGAGCCTGATCTCCGTTTAGCTATCAATTTTAAGATAACAAAGTAGTTGACTCACCTACTAAATTATTAAGTCATACAATAACTTCAATTCTTTTACTTACCTTAGGGATGATATATCCTCAATTTAACACTAACACATATCTATCCTCGACCCTCTTAAGCATTTAGACTCACATATCGCCCATTAACACAAGATTCAATCACTTTCAAGAATTGACACTAATTTGACCAAACCATAATATGATTCATTTACATAGCATTAGTACATGTAAAATATGGGGTGTTACAGGTATCAAGGTGGACCCTAAAAAGATGGAGGTAATTAGAAATTGACGTAGACCTTTGGCCCCATAGGATATGAAAGGTTTTTTAGGTTTAGCGGATTATTATCGGAGGTTTGTGAATGGGTTATCCTCTATTGCTTCTACTATGACTAATTTGACCAAAAAGAAGGCAAAATTTGTTGGATCGATGAGTGTGAAGAGTGTCTCCATACTTTGAAAGACAAGCTTGTCTCTGCTCCTATCTTATCTCTACTGGAAGGGTTGGAACGATTTATTATTTATTGTGATGAATCAATAATTATTTTGTGTTGTGTTTTGATGAAACATAGTAAGGTGATAGCTATGTCTCTATACAACATAATATGCATGAAAAGAATTATCCGACCCATGATCTTGAATTGACCACCATGGTATTTGCTTTGAAAATTTGGCGTCTCTACTTGTATGGGTTCATGTTGATGTGTTTACCGATCCTAAGATTCTCTACTATGTGTTCACCCAAAAAGATCTCAACTTATGACAACAAAAGAGGTTAGAACTTCTTAAAGATGATATGACTGTGCATTATCACCCCGGTGAGGCAAATGTTATGACCAATGCTCTAAGTAGTGTGTCTATGGGTAGCCTAGCTTATGTTGAGGATGGTGGCAAAGAGATGGCTAGAGAGGTTTATCGGTTTGCTAGATTGGGGGTTAGGTTGGAAGAGGTTGATAATGGTGGTGTAGCAGTTGTTGGTGCTCTAAATCTTCATTTATTAAGGACGTAAAGGAAAATAAAGATCCTGACTCTACCTTATTAGAGTTGAAGGACTTAGTGAGAGATGGTAAGGTGGAGGTTTTCTCCCAAGGGGGATATAGTGCCATTAGGTACCAAGGTAGGTTGTATGTGTCTAATATTGAAAACCTGAGAAAGAAAGTCTTAGATGAGGCTCATAATTCTTCCTATCTTATTCACCCCGGTTCTACAAAGATGTATAGAGATTTGAGGGATGTGTTTTGGTGGGGTGGTATGAAGAGAGATATTGCTAAGTTTGTATTCGGTTATCATAATCAATAAGTAAAAGTTGAGCGTCAAAGGCCAGGTGGCCTATCCCAAGATATAGAGATTCCTACTTGGAAGTGGGAGGAAATTAACATGGATTTTGTGGTTGGCTTGCATAAAAGTAGAAGATATTTTGATTCTATTTGGGTTGTGGTTGATAGAATGACAAAGTCGATGCACGTCTTACCATTAAAACCACTTATGGTGCCGAAGATTATGCCAAGTTGTATATACATGAGTTGGTTAGATTATGTGGGGTGCCCTTGTCTATCATTTAGGATCATCGTGCTCAATTCACTTCTCACTTTTAGAGGTCCTTCCAAAGGGTTCTTGGTACCAAGGTTAACCTTAGTACGACTTTTCATCCTTAAATGGATGGTCAATCGGAGAGGAGTATCCAAACTTTTGAGGATATGCTAGAGCTTATGTTTTGGAGTGTAAGGGTAGTTGGGATGAACACATTCCACTTATTGAGTTTGCTAACAACAATAGCTACCACTCAAGCATTAGTATGGCTCCCTTTAAACCCTTTTATAGTAGGCATTGTATCCTCAGTTGGGTGGTTTGAAGTGGGGGAAATGGCTAGATTTAGTCATGAAAGCCTCGGAGAAGGTAAGGTTGATAAGGGAGAGATTGAAAATAGCCTAAAGTAGACAAAAGTCCTCCTCCGATGTAAGGACAAGCGATCTTGAGTCTAAGGTTGGTGATTGGGTTTACTTGAAAGTATCACCTATGAAGGGTGTGGTCCAGTTTGGCAAGAACGGGGAATTGAGCTCAAGGTTTGTAGGTCCTTATAGAGTTTTGAGGAGAGTGGGTAAGGTTGCATCTGAGTTGGAGATGACTATGGAGATGAATATGGTTCATTCGGTCTTCCATGTGTCCATGTTGAGAAAGTGTGTGGGTCACTCGAGTGCTATTGTGTCTTTAGAAGTTGTGGGTGTTGTTGAAGATAACTTGACTTATGAAGAAGTCCCAGTAGAAATTTCGGATAGACAAGTGAAGAGGTTGAGGAACAAGGATGTAGCTTCCGTTAAGGTCCTTTGGCGGAACCAACAAGTTGAAAGTGCCATATGGGCAGCCAAGGCGGACATGCAAAAGCTATATCACTATCTCTTCCATTCTACTCAAGCCTAAGGTACTACATTAAGTCCCATACATGATTTCAAGTCTTATGTTTCATCCCTTATGTAATTTGCATGCATTTATGTCTAGGTTGACAAGTTTATGGTGATTTTGACACTTACATTATAATTTTTAAAATGATATTTAAGTGCATTGTTGCATTCATGTGTTAGGATGAAATCACCTTGGTTACTTCTTTTATATATGTTTCTACATTATAGACAAATGTTCCCAAGGCTGAGATATTGAAAAGGCCCAAAAAGTACCCAAAAATATGCCTCGGAAATGCCCATAATCGTAATTTCCATATATATCTCAAAATCTGTGCATGATATTAAAAATTTGACTTCACATTTGTGATGGAGGGGGGAATTAAGTGAGCAATGGGTATAACCCTAATTTTTGAGGAACCGTAGAAAAATTTTATTTTCCAAAAATTTCAAAAAACAGTAAGGATCTGAACCCCTGGCGTGATGCGGACATGGCGCGGACCTATGTATTTTGTTTCCACTTTTTCCATTTTCAGTCCAAGACCTTGGGGTTTTGGTTCTAAGCCTTCCTATGTATAAAAGCATCTATACGTAGTCATTTTTCAACCACATATTACTCAAGACATTCCCCAAAACCCTCTCTAACACTTAGCCAAATATTTCATCCAAATTAAGTGTCCCAAACTGATTTATGGATCTCAAGAAATTCATTCAAGCTTCAAATTCTCATTCAAATCTTTATCAAAGAAATGCCCAAAGTTGAGGTATGTGGGTTTCAACCATTGGGTCCTTTCACCTATGGTGCCCAACCTTCCTTTTTATGTATATTGCATGTTTAAAGTTGAATTATTTATGGGTGTCGCTTATTATGAATTTGACTATAAACTATGTTGGGGTTTGATAAAATATTAGTTGTTTAAGCAAGGTTGGGTTACGAATCTATGATCTATTATGAGATTTGATGAGGAGTTTCAATGTATCTTCGATGAGGGTGTTAACAAGTGTTGGTTCGTTGATTTAACATTAAGTTTTCTCACATGATTTTACTCTTGAATTTCATGATTTTGAACTAGCATTACACTCCCATCTAGTGTTTGATAAAATGTCTGGTTAAAGGTTCTTGAGTTATTGATGATCTATTGCATGGCCTATGAGTCAAGTGACACTATAACGAGAAAGGATTGTACGTATGTGATGAATTGATAAAAAGTATCTATAGTATTTCAAATTGACCACACCTTGTTGGGAGGGTGATATACCTCAACCACTTTGATTGGGAGGGGGGCTTGCTATACCCATCTACCATGTTGAGGGGTATATACCTTGATGACTACTTTGTTTGCACATTTACCATATTGAGGGGTATATACCTTGACCATGATGATGGGGGTTGACATGCCCATCTACTATGTTGAATAGTATATACCTTGACCACTATGATGGGGGGTAGCATGCCCATCTACCAAGGGGTATATACCTCAATCACCTTCCAAGGAGATTGACAAGCCTTGGACTCCAAGTACTAGTTTGCTTGGTCTATGATGATGGTCTCTTTCTACATATGTAATATGTTATATACAAACCTATTTTACTTCAAGCATTGATGATGCATGCCATATTGTTATTATACTACATATTGCATATATTTATGCATTTTGACTATACTACCTATCTGTTGTTGCATTGCTTCCTACATACTTAGTATATTCGAACATACTAACACATACTCTATGCCTATATGATGTTACCAAGTATATACCAAAGATTCTCGCGATTATCCCCCAAGTCATTATTTTTGGATGTCTTGAAGATAAGCTTTGCTGAGTCCTCATGTTCGAGGACACTGGTTATGCTATTCTTACTTATGTTATTTCTTTATTTTGGACTCTTGATACATTGATGAGGGTGAGCTCGAAAAGTGTGTTGGGCCTCGCCCATTATATGTGTAGAGGTGTTGTTGGACAAGTGATGTAATTATGTTTGAGCCTTAACTCTTCAATGATTTATGCTATTAAAGGCTTCCCCTAGTCTCTTTATCCTTATTTCTACTCTATTATTTTTATTTAATTGCTTTCGCGACCAAGGATATGTAAATGATATGCTAAGAGGCTTGTTTGGGGTCCCTTCAAGTTCTCATTCGTTGTGTCACATCTAAGCCCTAGGCTTGGGTCGTGACAATTTATTTATTTGTTTTAATAAAAATATTAAATTAAAATGTAACCCATGTGTGTAGCTTGACCCATAAAATTGTGAGTTCTGAAATATCTTTTGTTCTGTTAGTATGAGTGTTCTTTAAATTTTATGTATCTTGTACTCGAAACACATGAAATTTACCTATTTTAGTTAGTAAAAAGCTGCGCATCATAAAGTGTGTATCTTGTCCATCATTAGCATATTTCATATTCGAGATAATATATTTGATGTATAACTTTACTTGATTTTATATTTGCTTTATTCAATCCCTTGAAAAGTTAAATGTCTTACTAATTTTTATATTTTCTTATTATTTGCATGAATAATTTAGGAGCAAAACATGGATTCTTGATTCGGGACTCTCACAAGTTTCATGAAGCTGATACCATCATACCCACACATGGAGTTATTACGACATCTTAGAAAGACATGTAATACAAATGACCAGCTTATAAGTAGTAATAGAGGATGACACATTCTAGGCATTTTATCCCTTGGGATGCTGTCCTCATAGCTATACAGATTGGGATCGACCCATGATAGGCATTTGCCCATAGGCTGCCACCCTCATAACAAAAGTGAGATCGACCCTTGATAGGCTCTTGCCCTTGGGCTACCACCCACGTTATGGACAGTGTTCAAGTTATTCTTTAATACTTTGAGATTATTATTTTGGTGTTCGTGATAATTTTGAAGCTTTGGACCCATGTACCCATAGTTTAAGATATGACTCTTGGTCAAACAGAGTCAAGCGAATTCCTCAACTTCACATGTTGGGCATACGCTACACCTACAATCTAACCCAAATAGCAAAACAAGTAAATTTGCTTGGATTCTGTCATGGGATACTTTTAGCATTATTTATTATGTGTTTTTCTCTATGTATTAAATTTGCTTATGTGTTTTAGATACATTCTAGCTAGGATATATCAATAGTTGATCTGAGATAGATGGTTGGGATTGGGGACATTTAATTTAGTTACTAATAAATTCTTTCTATTTGTTGTAGCTCTACTTTAGAAAAAGGGCCCTTTTTCAAAAAAATCAACTTTTTATTTAAGTTTAAATTTGTATTGAAATATTTTCACACTATGTTTAACCTCTAAGCTGAAATGTGATCTTAAATTACTTTTAAATATGGAAATCAATGTTTTTTTTAAAAAAAATTGTTTAAAATAAAATGGTCATTTGTTAAAGTTCTATTTCTAAAGCAAAAACTTTAATTATGATAAAATGCTCATTTTATCTTCAAGCTATAGATATATCAAAATTCCAAAATTTAAATCTTTTCTTACTTATTTTTTCAACGTTTTTGGTACTTGTTTGTTAATTATTTAACTAATCTAAGTTTGGTTGGTTAAATATTTTTAATGGACTTTAAAGGATGCTTTACACATTTTCTTTAGGATATTTGGAGCTCTTACCTAGAATTCATATAGGATAAGTAGATCGTTATTTTGGAGTTAAGTAGCATCACTTTAGCAAAAATAGGTATCCTAATTTGCCTTAAAAAGAATTAGGTGATGACTCCTTAAGTTAAATAATTTAGGAGTCACCAATATGTTGGACATCGTTTAGTCTCAGGTTAAAATAGGGCATAACAAATATTATTTTGGGCTAGTCTTCTTTCATACTAGTCTTATTGAGTTGTCTTGACCATTTATATATTGAGATTGTCTACCCTTATTTTCTTTAATCTTTCGTTGATATGATAATTATTTACTGAATGAATGTGATAAGGCCAAGTAGTTCGCTTGGAGACTAGCAACAGTCTCTAAGTGTCGGCTATGCCTAGGATACCTCCAAGGCGTGACAAACTTGATGTCAGAGCTAATGTTCAAGTGTCTTAGGGAGTCGATGAAGCCATGTCTAGTAAAGTCTCAGTTATAGTTGTGTGATACACCATACTTTAAAAGCAGAAGGCTATAGGACATTAGAAAATGGTACACTTTTTTCATATTCTAATTCATGCTACAGAGTTAAACTCTATGAAAATAGTCTTCTAATTCGTGTGTTACGCATTTGTAAAATTATGATTATGCCCCCCCCAAAAGAGCAATTAGAATAAAAGGGAGTATGACAAAATGATAACCAACTTGAGCCCCAGAATAAAGATGACCATAGGGCCAGTCGTCCTTAAACAGACACCATAGGCTGAGAACTCAAATGATGAGCTTTGCCATTCTATCTAGACTTTACACCAGGATATAACAACACTAGTTGCTAGACAAGGAGAAGGCAAACAAGATGGCCTAGATGCATCTTGGGCTAGGGAGTTTTTGAGGATGAACCCACCTGAGTTCACAGGGCCTACACCTTATGAGAATCCCTAAAATGACCCCAAAAAGTGCCCAAAAATATGCTTCGGAAGTGGCCATAATCATAATTTTCATATATCTCAAAATTTCTGCATGATATCAAAACTTTGACTTCATATTCATGATCAGGGAAAAAATTGATTGGGAAATGGCTCTAACCCTGATTTTAGAGAAACCGTAATAAAATCTGAAAATTCAAAGTTAGCGATTTCCAGTAAGGGTTCGTGCCCCTGGCGCGATGCGGCCAGGGCATGGCCCTGTGTTATTTTTGACAATTATTTCTTGATTCGGTCCAAGGCCTTTGCGTCTTGGGCCTAAGCCTCACTATGCATAAAAACACCTATACTTAGCCATATTTTACCTTCATATCATACAAGACATTCCCCAAAACCCTCTCAAACACTTAGTATAATATTTCACTCAAAATCAAGGGTCCCTAACTCACTCCGAATCTTAAGGTACTCACTCAAGATTCAAGTTCTCAATAGAATCTTCATCAGGGAATTCTTCAAAGTTGAGGTATGTGGGTTTCAACCATTGGATCCTCCCACTCATCGACCCTAACCTTCCTTTTTACATTAATTGCATTTTTCTAAGCTGATTTACTTATGGGTCTTACTTATTTTGAATTTGACTATGAACTATGTTGGGGTTACATGAAAGTGTGACTATGTTGTTTCTAGTTATGAATCTATGATCTATTATGCGATTTGATGAAGGGATTTAGTGTATATGGCATGAGGGTATTACCAAGTGTTGGTAGGTTGACTTACTTCAAGTCTTTTTGCATGATTTCACTCTTAAATTGCATGATTTTATACTATCATTATACACCCAACAAGTGTTTGATAAAATGTCTGATTTTGGATTGTTGAGATATTAGTGATCCATTGCATCAACCAGGTTAAGGGGTTGATACCTTGACCACTATGATAGAGGGTGTGATGTCCATCAACCATATTAAGGGGTTGATACCTTGACCACTATGATGGAGGGTGTGATGTTCATCAACCTATTAAAGGGTTGACACCTTGACCACTATGATGGAGGGTGTGATGTCCATCAACCAATTGGGGGGTTGATATCTCAATCACCATGGATGGTAGGGTGTGACAACGATCAATAGGTATCTTACTACACATGTAATATGTTCTACATAAGCATCTTTTACTTCAAGCATCATTCATGCATGTCATATTGCTAATATACTATCTCTTGCTTGAGATTATGCATTTTGATCATGTGTCTAACTCTTGTTGCATTGTATCCTACATACTTAGTATATTCAAATGTACTAACCATACTCTGTGGCTACAGTACGTTACCATATATGAACTGGAGCTCCATTTGGTCATCATCATCCTCCATGTGACTAGTAATATCTACTCAACTCGAGGATGATATCTTTTGCTCTTATGTTATGTTAAGACTCTCTTTCCTTTATTGTATGCTTTTGCTATGAGGATGAACATTGTTGCTTGTCTTGAGTTCTATGTCTAGAGGTGTTGTTGAAACCTTACGATATGTTAATGCTATACTATTGGCTCATTATGTTTCTATGGTATCAAGGGTGTCCCTTTGCCCTGTATTACCTTTTGACTATCTCTTATTATTATTTTAATTGCTTCCGCGACTAAGGATGTGTAATGATATGCCAAGAGGCTTGTTTGGGGTCTCTTCGACTTCCCCATTCACCATGTCACAAGCTTTTTGTCAGAGCACTAGCGTGTTAATGGTCCTGGGCATCCAACACACCACATCAATTAGAGTCTTGTTCATGGTTGTGAAGTGAACCACTCCTATGAGAAAGAGGCTACGAGATGTTCTAGGAAATGTTTTCTTTCTTATTACTCTATGTCATTCTATAGGAGTTAAGGTATACTTTTCCCACTAACGGTTGTTCTTTTCTACGCTAGATTGTTCCTATCCCAAGATGAAGAAGAGCTCGTATTCCCAAAGAACAACCCGCTCATGACGTATGCCGAACAATTGGAAGGGGAAATGATAAGGAAGAGAAGGGGTAAGGAGGCCAAGAGGGCCCATTTTGAAGGAAAGTTCCAAAGTCCCAATGGTGGTGGTAGTGTGGTGCCTTATGCTAGGTGCCCAAGATGTGGTAGATGCCATGATGGCCCATGCTTAAAGGATACTAATGCTTGTTATGGTTGTGGGGAGATGGGTTGCAAGATAATAGATTGCTATCGTAAATGCAACAAGGGTAAAAGTGGTGATATTGATCAAGGGGGTGCTCTAAGACGTAATCGTTTTTATGCTCTTCAAAGGAGGCAAGTAGGGGACAAGGTGCCCGATGATGCTACCGGTATGAAAGGTTTTTCTTGATTTTGTTGTGCTTGGTTTGATAGTTCCGAGGGTCATTATTCCTTTCATTATTCATTTGGTTGCTCATAAGTTTCATGTGCATCTCGAATGGTTTTGTGAGTCTATTGTTGCTAGGAAGGCCTATAAGGGTTAACCCAAGTTCTTATTGCATAGAGTCTTGTCTTTTGTTTTTAGTTGAACTTGTCTTGATGGTTTAGAGGTCATGGGGTGGTTTGGCTACATGCATATCATGCTTCTAATTAGTGCAGGACCTGTGATGTTGTAATATGATGGTTAAGGATGGATGATCTGTTTGGCTACAATGGGCTAGCCATTTCTCTAAGATTGATCTTCGGTTCAAAATTTGTCCCCAAGTGAGGATGAGGGTAGGTGATATCCCTAAGTGTTTTTTCGAACTATAAATGAGGATTATGAGTCATGGTGGGGTTGGTTGGTTGACTAATGCACTGGTTATGTTTATGGATTTCATGAATAGGGTCTTAAAACCCTACCTTGACATATTTGTGGTGGTTTCTAGTGATGAAACAATGATTTATTTAGAGCTTGTGAATCAATTCGGGGGGTAGTGTTGCAAGTCTTGGGGGATGAGAAGTTCTTTGCTAAATATGATAAGTGTGAATTGTGGGTAACAAGAGGGTAGTTAGAACTCCTTAAGGATTATGATATGAGTGTGCATTATCACCTCAATAAGGGTAATATTGTGGTCGATGCTCTATGTAGGGTATCTATAATAGCCTAGCTTATGTTAATGATGGGGGCAAAGAGGTGGCTAGAGAGGTTTATCATTTGGCTAGATTGGGGGTTAGGTTGGAAGAGGTTAATAATGGTGGTATTATGGTTATTAATGGTTAAAAATCTTCCTTGGTTAATAAGATAAAAGAAAAATAAATTCTTGACCCCTCTTTGTTACAATTGACGGCCTTAGTGAGAGATAGTAAAGTGGAGGTTTTCTCCCAAGGGGGAGATGGTGTCATTAGATACTAAGGTAGGCCATATTTATTTGTGTTGATGATTGGGTTTACTTGGAAGTTCCACCCATGAAGTTTGTGGTCTAGTTTGGCAAGAGAGAGAATTGAGTTTAGGGTTTGTGAGTCCTTATAGATTGTTGAGGAGCATTGGTGAGGTTGCATACGAGTGGGAATTTCCTATGGATATGGATATGGTTCATCCGGTTCTACATGCTTCTAGGTTGAGGGGATATGTTGGTGACTTTAGTTCTATTGAACTCTTTGATGTTGTTGGTGTTATGAAGGTACTAGATGGAAGGAAAAGTTGCTTAATAAGGATGTAGTTTTCGTCAAGGCCCTTTTGAAGAATCATCAAGTCGAAAGTATCTCTCGGGAAGTCGAAGAGGGCATAGAGAAGTAATATCTGTACCACTTTTATTATATTCAAGCTTTTGATGACACATCAAGTACTTTTTATGATTTCAAGTCTTATGTTTCAGCCCCTACGTCATTTGTGTACATTCATGTTTATGTTGACATGTTCATGATGATTTTGACACTTATGTTGAGATTTTGCAAATGGTGTTTAAGTTTATTTATGCAATCTTGTTGGGGATAATTTCCTCATGATTACCCTTCTTATTTACATTTTTTTGACATTCGGGCATGAATATTCTCAAGGAGGAGATATTGAAACAACCCCAAAAAGTATCCGAAAATGTGCGTCAAAAGTGCCCATAATTGTAATTTCCATATATATCAAAATTTGTGCATGATATCAAAAAATCAATATCATATTTGTGATCCGGGGGCAAAATTGAGTAGGAAATGGGTCTAACCCCAACTTTAGAGCAACCATATCAAAATTCAAAAATTCAAAGTTGGCAATTTCCAATAAGGGTTTGCGCCCCTGGTGCAACGCGGCCAGGGCGTGACCCTAGGTTATTTTTGCCAGTTATTTCTTGATTCATTCCAAGGCCTTTGGGTCTTCGTCCTAAGCCTCCCCATGCGTAAAAAGACCTATACTTAGCCATATGTCACCTTCATATCATGCAAGATATTCCCCCAATAGCCTCTCAAACACTTAGACTAATCTTCAACTCAAAATCAAGGGTCCTAAATTCATTTCGGATCTTAAAGAACTCACTCAAGCTTCAAGTTCTCAATCCATTCTTCATCAAAGAATTCTTTGAAGTTGAGGTATATGGGTTTCAACCATTGGGTCCTTCTACCCATGGTGCCTAACCTTCCTTTTTACATAAACTGCATGTTTCTATGTTGATTTACTTATGGCGCTTACTTATTATGAATTGACTATGAACTATGTTGGGTTTGGTTTCATGAAAGTGTGATTGTTTAACCATTAGCTATGAATCTATGTCCTTTGTGTGATTTGATGAAGTGTTTCAATGTATATGGCATGAGGGTATTACCAAGTGTTGGTAAGTTGATTTACTTGAAATTT